>VJMH01006396.1:0-58839 GCA_009835185.1 Aphanomyces stellatus | reverse complement strand
ACTTACCACCTTGTACTGTAGACTCTGTATCGACGCAAAGAAGCCGAGGTCGAGAACGTTAAGATCGGGAGACTGAGCCGGCTGGCACTTGACGATGAACATCCACCCGTCAGTTGAGACGCACTCCAACGATGAAGTCGTCACCGAGGAGTGTGGCGTAGCATTGTCATGTTGAAGAACGACGCGCTTGTTTGTCGACGGAAACTTGCTATTGATTGCCGGCACAACTTTATGGAGCACAAAATCCAGGTAAACGTCCGCATCAATGTTGATGGACTTCGTCTCGATAGTGCCAGCGACTCTGTTGCGAGAGTTTCGAATCGCAGGGACGCGCTTCACAATGGGCCACAGTCCGATCTTCTCATCAAATACACACGCGCCGTCGTTGGTGAATCGGGGACGCGTAACCGCGCCGAGAAACATCACCTTGGGCAAGAAGCGCTTTGACTTGCACACACGCCGCTTGGGCTCTTCGCCGGGCACAAGTTATACCTTCCTTCGATCCTTGTCCGAATTGAACCACTCTTTATCAAGGTGAACCACGTCCCACATATCCAAAAATTCGGCATCTTGGAGACCGCTGCCAACGGCGGTCTCGGCGCTTCGCGCCGGACGTGATACTTGCAGAAGGATATGCGCTCCAACTTGTGTTCGTCAGATAAAAGAGGCTTCAGACGTGTCGATTTTCGCTCGATTGCGCCGGCCTTGAGGCTGCGATTGATCATCCCGAGGGACAGTACGGTCGCCTCGGAGATGTCGCGCATTGTCGATCGTTATTCCTCAGGTACCTCTTGTACAATTTCTATGATTTCTTCCATGGTGAACTTAGGCTTCCGTCCAACGCGAGCGGCCTTCTTTGATGCAGTGTCGCCGCGCTTGAAGTCTTGCCAAATTTTCGAGACGCTTGTTCGGTGAATCTGGAACTGACGGGCCGCTTCATTGATGGCGCCATGCACCAGCTTGCCAGACTTCACAAAGCCCAGGAGGTGCCGGACTATGATCATTTTCAAGTCCTCACTGATCTCTCTTGTAGTGCGCGCGACTTGATTGTCCATGGCGGCAAATTCAAAATGTGTGGCGACACGTCCCTTTCTTTTGAAATTTTATTGTTATTTTAAAGAAATATTCTTGAGTCGTTTAAACTTCGTCGATTTTGGGCGCCAAAATGCATTGCTGGCCGCTCGTTTCCAAGGAGTGCCTCCTCTAGTTTTTTATTCTCTTTCAAACGGTATACGGGGTATTTAATTTGGTGGAGATTTGAATTTTGGGGTTCTGTGAGAAGAACAGAGGAAGTATGTATATACTATTTTTGTCAAATACTTCGTGGAGCACCCCAAATTATCTAAAACAATTACTTCGAATAGATAAATAAATGATTTAAAAACCAAAAATCATTTATTTGGGATGCCGCAGTGTCGGTTGCCCTTGGCCATCAAATCGTGCAAAAATGTCTTCTCACTGTGGTATCCTTATCCGGTCGTCCGCGTGTAGCGATCTTTTTATCCGGATACCGACGCCTATGAAACGAGGACTGTCTAAATCATGGTGCACGACCATCGGGTAGACACGGTTGGGCGGCGACGAGAGTTCCGCTTCTTCGATTCTATCAAAGCAAGCATCGCCGAAGAATATGCAGAGTCACGTACGCAGATGGACATCCAAGACGCCGCCCAAGTAGACCAGACACCAGGAGCAATAACTGCAGCGATCGACGTTATGGACACGGCGGCGGCGGCTCTGGTGACTCGGACGACACGTCCCCGTCGCGAACGACACCGTCGTGCAATAAGATTTCTTGCATGTCTCGAAGCAAGCATCGTCCAAGAAGACTTTGGGCCGCCATCAAATGTGAGAGAACACATCCCGCGGGCCGTGGACGCGCCATCGATCGACATGGAGAGTGAGCAAGCATGTCTGTGTCAGGACGTGTCGCCTGGACCAGCATGGGACATGTCTGAGGAGGCACAGCATCACGATCTTCCTCCTGAGGAAGAGGTGCTTCCATCCGCTTGCGACCAGTCGGTCCAAGTACCGCCGCCGCCAACGTCCTGTCCCACAAACGACACCACATCGCACGACCACGACAATCAAAGACTCGAGCCGGCCATCACAGCCCACCAAGTCGACATAAGAGGTGTGCCTCCACAGCCCACGACCGCGATGATACCGTCGTCGTCGTTGGCGCATAATGCAAGTCCATCGAGCAGCTTTCCCCGGCGGTCCCCACGGATGCATGCGTCCACTCGCCGATGTACGATGATCTCTCCATCCCCCACAGACACGCATCCACCAGCGAGCAACCAGCACGACGCGACGACGATGCATGACAAGCAATCACGGCGGCGGCGGACGCGCCGAGAGAGATTGATGTGGATGATGCAAGTCCATGATGCGATCTTGCGACAGCAGGAATTGAGACACCACGAGATGAAGCCAGCTCGACTGCCGAGCCTCATCGTTCGGCGAAGCAATCGGTGGCCCACCCAAGACAAAACCAACGCAAGCATGTTAACGCTGGGCCATCATGGCGAGACAACGTTTCATTGAAGCATGCAGTGTTCCAGCCTGACACGACAATATACATGGCGACATTTAAGGCTACGAGAGAGCCAAAGCCAATACATTTGTCAACCACATTCAATTCGAGTCGCAACACTGTGTTTTTGTTGCTGACAGCTTGGAAACGACGGCAGCAACAAATATTTCCGTTGCTAGTCCATCGAGGCATACACGAGTTCAGTCGATCCACGACGGTGCATCCACAAAACCACCATTTTTCTTTCTCGTCGGGGCGGGTCATGGTGGCAATAAATATAGCTAGACATGTTCCACATGTCCGTCTCCGTACTCCTCGCTCGTTGTCGTCCACATGTTGGTGCCATGGATAAGCGAGATGCAATCGATGACAGCCGCCATGTACGCATCTTCTGCGTCGTCGACGTCCTCGTCGTTGAGCTCGCGGGCCGCAGGAATCATTTGGACCAGAGAAAAGTCGCGCGCGGTGGGCGGCAGTTCGACGGCGGCCCAAAACGCAGACCATGGATCCACGTGTTGCCCATCGTCCCTCGTGTCTTCGTCGTCTTCTTCGCCCGTCTCGTCACCCATGTTTACCAACGAAGATGTGCTGATCGCGTCGGCGAGCCGAGTCCAAACCAACGTGTTTCGCCTTCGCCATGCCGACGCACGGTCGTCCGAGACTGGGGATGCATTGTCTTCCTCGCCGTCCTCGTCTTGAAAGGAAGGGGGCAGCGAGTCCACCATGCGCTGCCACAAAAAGTCGCATCGCCCGCGCCAAGTGTCTCCTTGGATCGCAACTCCATTGGCCGATACCTTGTGTGCGGTCGCGTGCCAGGTATCCTTGCTCGAGTCTTCCCGAGATCTCTTCCTGCGTACGAGAGGTGTCATCTTATCCTCGTCGTCTGCTGTCCATGGGGGGCGATCCGCCGATGTCTTGAGCGCGATCTTGCTCCTGTCACGCTCCTGTCGTCGAGGGCCATCGCCCAACATTTTCGAATACGCCGGATACTGGGCGGTCGAAATGAGAATTATCCGGATAACCTCGCAAGGTTTCAGTTTCACCCTGCTTCTGCAGAGAACCCACCCACACATCATGATGCAAGTCGGGGGGCAGACCACGTCTCCCGCGCCGCCGACCTTCCTTCGCAGGAGACAGAAACGTCCGCGCACCACGTCCGCATCTCCTTCCCCTGCCGCGAAGCTGCTCTCTCGTCCATGTTCGATTCGACCAACCCTCGACGCGTTGTCGTTCGAATCAACCCCGCCGCCTGCAACGTTGTCCAAGGTAAGTACCCCCGCAGCAGCACTACGTCTCCAAGCACCACCATCCAACACACCCTCACTGTTCGATTGGTGTGAAGGCAATGAGGAGCCCGCTTCCCCCGCCGGCCCAATGACCCTCTTGTCCACGCTGTTGTCCTTTCCATCCAGTCCCATGACATCCCCACGACCGTTGTCTCGTCAACTGAAAAGCGGAATCCCCATTTCCAGGCATTCAAGCACAGCGAATGCTGTGGCATCGGTCCCTCAAGTCGAGGACGCTGCAACATTGGCTGCTGAAGCGACCAATACGCAGACTCTGCCCCTTCATGGACCATCTCGCATGGATGGTATGAATACAGCCGCAATGCCCACCACGGCGAGAGCGTGTGATGCCCCAGAGAAGCGTCGATCGCCTTCAAATCTCGCCCTTCCACCGCAGCCAGTGCTGTCGCACGAGTCGTCTGCCCCATCTTTGCTCGAAAGAAGAGCCTTTCAGTGGTGCGAAGCGAGAGAGGAGAGCGATACTTTCCTCTTGGATGAGCGTGTTTTCTACCGACTCGTGCTTCTCATTGCCAAGGACCCGGCGATGGAGGCCATGTTGGAGCAAGTGTGGAGACGCCTCGGTCGGACCATGTGGATTGATTTCGCCAAGCCGCGCTCTGATGCCATCGTACATCTTTAGCCCCACAAGCGTGCAAGACGTGTTGAGAAGACTCCATTGCACTTGGCTTATTAATAGTTGACGAAGTGCTGTGGTGGTGGCACTTCAACTTGAACCGATCTCGACAAAAACCGTGTTTTTGGTGCAGAATAAACGCGTTGCATAAAACCAAATTCGCCCCGTGGTTTTTCATCGATCGAAGGGTATAAAACGCAACGCGTTATTTTACGGAGCAAGCGTTAAAGGCATTCTAGGGGTAATTTCAAAGCTCCGACAAGATCGTCGCCGTAAGCATATACTCTGTAGTACGATTCAAATGGATCTTGCAACTTACGCCCTTGCCAACAATGGAACTAATTTGCCAACGACCAATCAAATGGCATGGTGGCAGACCACACTTTGGCAGGACCGCCATGCCGCCGCCGCCGTCCAAGGCAGCTGCATTGAGGAGCAAGAAACGACGCCGCGCACATGCGCACAAGAAAACATCCAAGCAGACAGTCCGCCAACCTCTCCCGCGAGGAGAGGCCTTAGAGATCGCGATACCGCCAGGGAGCATCCTCACTGACGAAGAAGACACTGACGTCGGTGTGAAGGACATGGAGAGCTGCATGTCCCAAGACAACGGGTCGTCGAATTCACAATGTACATTTTGCGGCGATGTCTTGACGACCTCCTCCGAGTCGGTCGTGCCTCCTCTCTGTGCCGAGTGCCAGCACTTGATGCCAGAGACAGTCTCGCCCAACGCAGACGACTCGACGACGACGATAACCGAAGACGAGGACTTTCGCGAAGCCCATCAAATCCGCTTCGACGAACTGGTCGCAGCGTCGTCGCCGGCGATGGCGCACGACCTCGTGGCAACGTATATTCGTCATGGCAAAGCCATGTGGAAGGACTTTGCCCCAGCATCAGCACACGTGTCAATAAATGTATGAATCTCTTGGCTTGTCGTTCAAGAGAGGGTGCAAGCATGGTGTTGAAGCGACTTGGCACTAGAGCAAGTTGGTTCATGAGCCAGGGTGGCCTTCTCCAAGGAGGTCGTGTCGAAGGGTTGATACTTGGAAGGATGCCGCGTTTGATGGTTCGTCGCGGGCTTCCTACAATGTGCCCACTACTGTCGAAAGTATCGCCCAACGTTATCTCGTGGAAACGAGTCGGCGTGAATCACCCTGCGCCATACAAGAGCAAGACGTCACGTGTTTCCTTGAGGAACTATATATTGCCCATTGGCATCGACATGGACCCACGACAGACGACAGGTAGTGGAACCGAGGGGTCGACGTAATATATGCACTCGTGCCTTGGAAATAGTTTCCACCACACGCCAACGTGCAATCCATTCGTTTTATTTATGCAAGCACATGTGCTTCGTCACACATCGACTTGAATCAATTGTTTCCACGGGTTGTACATTGGTTGGTCTTTCCATAGCACACCGTTTTGTCTATGCAGGAGCATGTCGATGTCGGCGTCTGCTTCCCGGGCTTTCAGCGCCGCCAGTCGCATTCGCCAATTCTCAACGACGTCGTCGTCGACCTCCTCCGCCTCGGTGGGTGTGACCACTTCGTCTGCTACGGTCTTCTTCGTTTTCCCGCGTTTGGCGATCTTGGTTGTTGATGTCCGGCGATCTTTGGCTGCGGCCTTGGCGCCCCCTTGCTCCATGCGCCTTCGTTCCGCGCGGAGTTCCTTCCGCCGCTCCAAGATACGGGTGCGGTTGACCTTGTAGTACTGCTTTTTCGCATCGAGATCCATCTTTTGTTTGAGGCCGTGTGCCGTGAATAGCTAAGTAGTCGCTCACGACTGTGAAATGATGTACGGATATTGTATCCGGACAACGCCACTTCCAATCGAACGTAGAGGCGGGGTGACATTTCTTTGACAAACACTAGCACTTGTATATAGGTTGTCTCTTTTTCATCCGGCGGAAACTCTCAACAATCTGCCATCATCCTGGCCAACAACAATGTGCTTTTCTCGATCTCCGGGAATCGTACCCTCCAATAGCAAGCATTTTCCCAATACTTGACATGCCCAGGGTCTTCATCATGCGATGGTTGATGTGGTCGCCGTATATATTGTCACCCCGCCTAGTCGATTTTCATGCCAATGTGGTTCAGAATGTGGTTGGATGTGGTGGTACAAAGGTTGGGCCAAAGAACCGGATTGACCTTCGCCAGAACGGATTCTGGATCGAATGGCCAGCGGCCAGCGACTACAATATCTTGGACGTCATTGTTGTTTGGGTTATTATCTTGGGCAAGACCAAACCCAGAAGATATTGGCACACAGAAACGCACGACTGTTTTTCTCTGGTTGAAGGGGGTCATTTTATGCGACCATTGGAGGTCACGCATGCAGAGAATTATGTCAGGGTATCTGTTTGGTTTGACAACCTGCATTAATCCATGCAGACATCAAATGGCAATGGCTGTGTACGCAGTCGACATCCAGCGTATTATGATATTCAACGGGAGTAGCTTCCCTTGTCGGTATTGACAGATCCATTGGGTCAACGAACGAAATGACAAATGTTTGAACTAGGAAACTCTTGCAAGCAATCTTTCCGTACGGAGGGCATTTCCAGCATTGCAACTGAAGTGGGGAATTACAGCTGTAGCGACGCAACAGATTGAGTACATGTAGTCTGTAGTCTTTGATGCCTATGTTGAGAAATTAAAGAACCAATGTGTGCGGTCGACAACAGCGCTCAAGTGCGATGCAATTGAGCTCAGGACCAAGTGAAGCATATGGGAAATGATTGAGAGGATGAGAGCGCCACTGAAGCGCGTCCTCGGGAGGGAATGTATATGGTAGCGTGCGTACATGTATGTATGTCCATTGAAGATTTGGAAATCCACATCAAAGTATGGCCGTTTTCAAACACAAACTAGTGGAGAACCTCATCTCCTCTACTCGTGCGCAAAATTCGGCTAGTAACATGATATCAAACAGACATTGCCGTAAGTAGCAATCGTTATGTCGTTTGTATAGTATGGTGCAACAACACATACTACAGGGTGAACATCGTAGTTCGCAGAAAGGGTGGGGATTTCACTTCTCAGGAATACCCTCATAGGCATGCCACAAATGTGTCTAACTCAAGCCGCAAAATCAATTCTCCGTCCAAAAATACGAATTCTGTATCGCTCCTCCGAGCCACCACACTGCTCATCGTTCTCATTGGGAACAGGTCTGTTCCATCAGCGATGTTGCACGTATGAATGAGGTACGCTCGTCGCACACGGACGTGTGCTACAAGACCATTCCATCAGGACGAGACACCCCAGGGCAAAGCACCAAGCCTATGTCATGACGCCGAATGTCCACCAACGCACCGTTGCTTGAGAGTTCATGTGCGAAAATCATGGCTTTGCCATAATACTCTTCGAGAGAACCTACCCGTGGCCACATGAAAGCACAAAGTCCTGCCCCGATCTAGATCTGGTATTCGCGAGAATCCTAAGATGTCCCAATACTCTACAAATATGAAACAGAACGTGTGATCCTGGTCGACAAGACCAAAACTACTCGTATAAAGTGTCAAAATGCGTCCACCTTCGTGTCTCCTGTCTTTGATGAATCCGCAATGAGCTCATCAAGACCATCCTCGTTTGGATCAATGAGTCGATCACCAGCACCAGCATGACGCACATGAACTCATCTCGACCACTCTTGATGTTAAATTACACGTCGTACACCGTGGATGTGCGTCGCCTTCGCGTGCTGCTGGGGGTGTCGTCGGCCCACATGAGAACGCCATGTCGAAAATAGACAATGTCCAAGCAGTCGGCGATCGACGGGTCCTCGTCCTTCAATGCGTCCAGCCGCGCCGGCGCGCTGTCGAGCGCATGTCGCTCGTCCCAGTCGTACTCGAGGATGTCTTGCCGCGCCTTGGCTTGTATCGCGGCCCGCGCCATTCTGTCCTCCGCTTTCTCTTTTGCTTTTCGGACTCGCGCCGGCCGCTTGCCCATGGACGGACATGCTGGGGCCGTCCATCTCTCGTCGTCGTCTTTGTTCTCGATCTCTCCTCTCGACTCGCCTTCAGGTTGAACGTGACTCTTCTTGGTCCATTTGCCCTTTTGCATGTTCTTCCGCGACTTCCCCCGACGAGGTGCGGTGACCTTGGGCACAACCTCGGACTCGGTCCGCAGATACAGCAGCGGCAGCTTGGACGGCAGCGGGTTGTCCTTGATGTCTGAGTGGCATTCGGCCCACATCGCTCGCATCTCGCTCACACCTTCTTGTAGCATGGTCTTCTCCCTGTGCATGGTTGCGAGGAATGTTTCTCGCATTTTCGTTAGGCATGCCTCATTCTCCTGGGCCCATTTCGCAATCTCTTGCGACGCATCCATCGGCCGCGGCGGTGGTCCGCGCATGTCACTTGCTTTCAAATTCGAGTTGCGAAAACATTGCCGGATAGCAAGAATTTTCCGGATAAGGCAGGCCATCAAGGTAAGAATCCATTTTGCATACTTTGCCATGCATGCATCCCGCCACTCCTATTTCAATTCAAAATGCGATATTAAATTTCTCTTTAAATTCTATTTTTCGCACCCGAATGACACAAGCAAGTAATATCCCTGCTGCCAAACTCGGGCTGCATGCTCTGCCGCCAGTCCCAGGTATGAATAAATGAGTCGTGCTTAGATTATGGTTTCTGCAACGCTGTGGAGGCGGCGTAGGTGA
The DNA here is from genome assembly GCA_009835185.1 of Aphanomyces stellatus. NCBI lineage: Eukaryota > Oomycota > Saprolegniomycetes > Saprolegniales > Verrucalvaceae > Aphanomyces > Aphanomyces stellatus. The sequence goes on along the minus strand of VJMH01006396.1, from coordinate 49,709 downwards.
TGGCGTGGCCACAATGACGCAGAAACATCATCGCGTGACACCTGGGACAGAGAGCCGTGTCCTTGCCGTCGAACGCAGCCACCGGCGCCGCGGGGTACGTGCTCGTAGCGAGTATCGCAGTGTGGCCGGGACACTTTTGTCGCGTGGCGTCGGCAATGAGGAACTCGTATTCCTCGGGAATCAACTCGAACGAGATCGCTTCATCGTGACCAAAGGATTGCTTGAACACGCGCAATTTAAGCTGTGTCGGCCGTGTGGGCAACTTCCTCTTCTTGGACGCGTGCGACGTCGTAGGGTCGGGACTCATGATCTCTACAATTTCTTCCTTGATCGCGGCATTCTTGGCGTGGTAGCGTTCGCGGCGACGCGCGAGTTGTTCTTCGTGTGTCAAATCGCTGCCGCGCCCAACAACTTTGACAATCTGGATGTCGTCGTCCGTGTCGCTCCGACAGCTACTCATGTCGGTCGTGAAGCTGTCGGCGATGTCGAAGCGACGGCGTTTGGATCGATGACGGCGGCCGGCGCGGCGGGTCGATGAGTGTTTCTTGGTCTGTGTCATCATGGGGGCAGTCTCAAGGCACTGCTCCTTGATGATCGTGGCGAGGTAGAGGTGTTCCTGGAGGGCTTCATTCTCGAGGTAGTCGAAATACTCCCGCTTCTCGCGCTCCTCAGCCTCCTTTTCCTTCTTTGTCTCGCGGACATACTCGCTGTGGTCGTTGTACCTTCGCTTCTTTGGAGCTTTCTTCTTTGGTCTCACGTCCTCTTCGTCGCCTGCAGCATCATTTGTCATCTCCGCCGTCTCGTTGTCGTCGTCTTCCCTGCTGTCGTTGTCGCTGGTGTTGTTGTCTCTCACCTCGACTTCGTCCTCCGTGTCCACCTCGATTGGCTCCTCCATCATCGTCCCCAGCAGTATTTCAAAATGTGCCAATCTAGCGCCTTGCGTATCCGGAGTCATATCCGGACGCGCCATCCGACAAAATCCGACCAACATTCCTGGGTATCGCCCTTGGCCAAACTACATGAATAATGGAGGTAGCAACTACTCTTCGTTCGATGGCATTTCTTGTATTCGATCGATAAATACTTCATGCAGTGCCTCAAGCTCGGGAGATATCCTTATGAAGGCGCATCTTATGCCTACGAAACGTAGAGCTCAATCAACACGAGATCCTGTCGTTATTTGGACAGCGAGAACCAGTCGATGCGAGGTTTCCTCAACGTCCAAGCAAGGATGGCGCCGATGGCCTTTCTGGCATACCCTTTGACATAATATACCCTTTTGAAACAAATATGTGTTCTCTTAGCATTACCTTGGAAGAGTTTGACAATCCAAGTCATTGATGAGTATAATATCAGTCATTTTTGCAAATGCATTTCTTGTATCAAATAATATCTATGTTTATATTATATTTCATTGGTGAAGATGCAATCTCAATCTTTGAGCTTTGGGTTTTGTCCCACAAGCACAATTCGAAACGAGTGCTTTATACTTTATCCAACATGCAAAATTCAATACGATTGGGGCCCTCAACGCAGCGTGTCCTTGGCAAAGATGTCTCGGATGCAAGTAAGGAGAGCGACCCCTGTGGCTACGCTTGGATCAAGAGTGATCAACTTGGCCTTGGCCTCGGTCTTGACCGCTGGGGGCTCGACTGGGCGTCGCTTGTTTTTGGCCTTGGTCGCGTGGTAGTAGGCGCTCTTCGCGGCGGCGATGCGGTCCTTGTTGCGCTCCGTGTACGCTTTCTTGCGCGCGGCAATTCGCTCCTTGTTTTGCTGCTGGTATTCCTTCTTGTACTGCGCCATGCGGTCCTTGTTTTGGAGGTACCAGCGCTTGGCGCGGACCGCGATGCGTCCCTTGTTGTTTTGACGGTACTCCTTTTGCTGCGCCAAGACATCGGCACGGTTGGCGAGATACCGCTTCCGCCGTGCTGCGCGTTCTGCTTCTGTGCGGGACATGGTCGTCGTGTGCGTCGTTGAGCTCAAATATGCGAATGCGTCGAAGTGCTGCTGCTGCGGTGGTGTGGTTGCACCGAGGCCTTCACCACTTCAACGCTGGTCATGTTGAACCCAGTGGTCGTCGCTGCTTCTCTCTTGGCAGTAAGAGTAGCTCGAGGAGCTGCAGGCGTGATCATGCAGCTACTCGGGTGGTATCACAAAATCGTCATCGCGCTCAAAATAACGAAATCGATTTTTTGGTCAGATTCAATTATGCTGTGGTAATTCATAATAAAAGGTTCAACATATTCAAACCAGGTCATTCATAGTCATAATATTGCTACAAAACCTCCTATATTGAATATAATACTAGTATCCATATATAACTTCGGAGTAGTGGCAAAGTTAGATAACTTTGCCTACATGACTGGTCTAGATATGCTACAAGGATGATTATAGAAATACTCTGGGGGAATGAACACTAATTTGAGCGAGGGATATCACATTGCACACTCGATTAGTAAGTTTGAGTTATTCAACTTGTGGCCATCAACATATAACCTGTCGATGCTCTTACGAGTGGCGATGCCCTGTTCATCGTCATTACGATGCTGTTTAGTACAGTCTTTGCGAGCGCTTCAATAATAGGCATCTGTCGTTGGCATGTCTGCAAATGGTTTGTGTGAGTCGCGTTGCCCAAACTAAACATTAGTGGATTCCCAGATGTGACGAGTTGACCCTCTCTGGCTCGCTTGTTGGGTGGTTGTTGGCCATGGTTTTTTCAGGCAAATGTGTTTCCAAGTAGAAAGCACCATCGGTCGTTCACTACATTGGGTCACCAACATGTCAAGGAACAAAGGCCGTGAGACGATAGAGTCTACGATTTGCCTAGTCATTTGATTGCCATATAATTTCGCTGAGAAGACCACATTTGTGGGAATGACACACAGACACAAAAGCATGCATCGTCAAGGGTATATATATGATATCGACGTTGCATTTGCAACATTTGTGTCGATTGTTGAGCCAGCCAGCGCAGCGACCACACCGAATCGCTCCTCCTTCTTCTCGCTTGCTTGCATCATCATCATCGTCGTCACGGACCCCATGCCATCTTTTCAAGAACTCGCTTGTCCAACATTGCCACGGGCGATCCACGACGAAAACGATGTTGCTCGTCTTGTATGCTTTTCCGCGATAGAATGCCGCTCTATCAATATGTGCGAACAATATTGCCGATATTATGATGGACATGGTCCATGCATTCGATTGCTGCTATTTGGTCGGTTTGTACTGCGTGCGGCCTGCTTGTGACAGGGCAGAAAGCGTGATTTTGAAGTACAGCTGATGACAACTGGAGTTGGCACAGGAAAACAAGCTCTGTCAACATGAATACTTCGAAGTGCTAGTTCTATAATGAAAGGGGAAATGCATGAATAATTAATATCCATGCTTTTTCCCATGGCAATCCATTTTCGGTCTATATTGAATAAATACAGCAAAATATCCTATCTAGGGGACGAATTTGCATACCTCACACCTTTTGCAAGCGCATTCATGGACCTGGTTTGGTGAAAACGAAAATTTATCGTCTTTCGAAATTATATCTGGAGTTCCCCAGGGGGGGCACTCGACGGCTCAGGGACCTGCAAAAGGAATTGTGATACCTTCAGCACAGTTTCCGCAAGTTTAGTCGAATGGATGCCGTATTTTGTATAATGCATCCCAAAATACTTATGCTTTGATAAAGAGTGCCTCTTCGCCACGCAATCGGCGAAGTCCCTCGCAGCATGCCAGGACTCGAGCTCAAACTCATACCTTGCACCCTTATGAAAGGTTGTGCGGCAGCGCGACATCCATGGCTCCATGTCTGTCAGATTCAACCCATCGACATGCGAGCTTGTGTGGCACAGGAGGAATCCCGTGAATCTCGGTCTGATTTCAACTCTATTTTTAGATCGGTTACATGTACCATCGTTTCATGTGTCCGACACACACTCGAGTCGTCGCTGCCTCCGCGACCGCACCACCATGCACGCGATGAATGCACCGACCGTCATCAAGCTCAAGCGCGCGATCCCAGTGTTTCAAAGCGGGTATTTGACCAAACTCATGCACTCGTATCCGCAGTTCCACACGGCGTTGCGAACGTTTTACACGCGCGTGACGCCGTGGCTGGGCTTTTTTATTGGCGCCATGGTGCTCTTTCTCGTTGGCATCGACACGCTTGTCAACAACTGGGCCATCAACGACTTTATCGGGAACGGCCAGCAGTTCAAGACCCCAATCGCCAAAGCTAATACGATCCTCGACCTCGTTCCTGCTTATGCCTTTGGCGTGGGGTACAACCTTTCGACGCTCTCCAATGTCGGATATTGGATGACCGACACAACGATCCAAAACCTCGTGGGCGACAACGCCAAGTCAGTCTATGTCCTCTCAGCGGGGACGTACGAAGTCACGGGCGCCGCCATGAATTTGTGTGGTGCGTTTGGTGGTCGTTACCCTGTCAACTTGACCCGGCCAGTGAAACTTGGTGTCGCGACCGATGCCATGACATTCTTACGAGGCTCGGCGCTCTCGCATGCGTTTTCGGACGATTTGACGACCAATTTACCCTCTGCCAATGCAGCTATTGCCGACACCGAAGCCAGAGGCTTTGTCGCGTCCCGCATCCAAGTCGACATGAAGCTCACGACGGCAATCCCAGTGATCAACACATCGACGCCCCAGAATTTTATGGTTACGTGGTATCGCATCTACTCGAAAGCGTACTGCACGGGCTGTAGCCCCATCGCTGAATTGGGACGCGGGGTGTGCAATATGACTGTGGCGTACACGGACAGCAGCCAGATGCTTCAAGTGACAGAGAGCACCTATGTGCTCAATTCCAAGCATTATTTTGGCTTGATGATCAGCCATGACATTTACGGGACGATTTCGATCGTGCTCAAGTACATTGCCATCTTCTTCGCGATTGCGGGGTACATTGCCGGGCGGAAGACGGTCCAGTGGCGCGAAGTCAACGCCGAAAAGGTCGAATCGATGTGGGACAAGGTGATGGACACGATAGCGCCCAAGTACTTTCCCCACTTGAGCCATGCGATCCGACTCGACCTATTTTGCTACAACAGCGACATCTTTGTTACCTTCTTCGTTGCGAGTACCATCCTCGATATGAACCACGCACTCATGTTTATCCGCGAAGTCAACGTTTTCAACGAGGCCAGCCCACATTTTGACGTGTCCCTTCAGCTCTTTGCGCTGAGCACGCGCCTCCTCTGGCTCAACATTGGCATTCTCAAAGTCGCGAAATTGCTCGTGCACCTCACGTACCCAGCAGCGTACTCGGGCGAGAGCCGGCTCATGCCGTTTTTCAATTTTAGCAGCGTCTCGACCATGTACCTGAGTTCGATTTTGCTCTACTATATCCCTAATTATGTCGAGTACAACAATAAGTGCCGGTGGGACGTCAAGAACCACGACCAAGGCCTAGATGGGAACTTTGTGAACTTTTTCGACAGCTTTTATTTCCGCGTCGCCGTTGCCGTGGGCATTGGGCTCGTGCTCAACGTCTTGTGTTTTCTTGCGCTGGACCACTGCGCCCTCTTTTCGCTCTGGTACACGCTCAAGAAGAACAGCCTGAGTCGTCAAGCGATCTACAATTCAACAGCTGTCATTTGCGAATTCCTCGCTGACGTCAACGTCGAAGACAACAATTATGTCATGCACGTCAAGGCGCGCCGGTTGAGTACGTTGCAGTGGTATTTCATGAGCCACATGTTTTGTTTTGCTCTCCCCGAAAAGGAAATGAGCAAAAAGAAAGGCGCGACGTCGAACGCGACGACCAAAGGTGAAACAACGGCCAACGACGGCCACGATGTGCTGTACACGGTCGGCCAAGGCGACAGCGGCCACCTCCACCTCTTTGACGACAACCTTGTCGACGTCAAGAGCCTCCCGTTCAACATCAAGGTGCTCCGCAACACGTCTGTGATCGTCCATTAGCATCGTAAGGTGCGTTTGGTACGACGATACGAGCCCCGGAAGTATATTGGACTGGGCAACATGATGTGGATCTGAGGCACCAACACAAGCGACACATGATATTTGCCTGGCATTGTTCGTGTTGAAATGTTGCAAGTAGTTTTAAAATCTTGTAGTTTGATTAAACTACGTGGAGTAATTCGGTGAGACGATTACGCCCGAGACAGGTGAATTGAGTTTGATAGGCGACTGTATTTTGTTTCGGACAAGATTCAATTTCTTGACGCGAGATATTGACAGATGCACAGAATGACCCACCTGTTCGTGATTGAACGAAAGTGAAAAATCCGATGGTGGCTGATGAAGATGTTTTGAGCCAGACAACCACTTGCTTGCCAATTCCACTCGAGCAATGTCTCTTGAAATGAGGTCTTGCCGCTTCTGATTGTCAACGCCGAAGGAATACAATTCCCGCGACATTTGCAATTGCTGTCCTAAATTTGTTGACCTAAATTTGTTAGCCTGAGTCTACTCGGAAATCTAACCCACGACGTTAATATTGCCCAAACCACCGTGTACTCTGATGACATGGGAGAGTTTGTTTTTTAATCAATGGACCGTGCGAAACGTAAGACCCCTGCTTGGTTTTAAGCGGGTACACGTTCGGCAGCCAATCACAAAGTCGATATGAAATGTTTACATGTGCTTTTCGCAATGACTCGCCTTCCTTCGCAGGATATGCCGCATGAGATTCTCTGGAGCATCGTGCTGCATAACTCTCCGACGCACGTCGCACACACACACGTGGGTATTGGACTGTAAGAGCCATCGGATCATCTTGACATGGCCAGAAGTCGCTGCTTCAGTCATCGCGTCGTCCAACTCAAAATTCAACGTCGCCATGTAGTCCTGGGGACATTGCAGCTCATGCATCTCGTCGTGCTCGATGGCTTCGTGCACCGCAGTGGAATTCACGCCCGCAACCTTCGCGTGCGCCATCAACCACTGGACGACATGGATATGACCACATCGGATGGCAACGTCTGGGACCGAGGCTGTCCACTGAATCGCCGACACATTGTCATCGAGCCACTGGAGCATTGCCAAATCGCCGCGGTGTATGGCAGCGGTCAATGCATTGTCCATGGCGCTCGCCATCAACTCTGGGTCTGCGCCAACTGTCGCGCCTTGGTTGCATAACCAGGCTACCACCTCCACATGACAGCATCGAGCCGCGTGTTGGAGCGCAAGCGATGACGCCTCGCATTGTAGTTGCTGGCACAAATACTGCACGGTCGCCAAATGACCAAGTCCTGCTGCGTCGCACATGGCCGAATCCAACGCGGCGCGATTCACTTGGCCGGGGTAGTGCACATGTAAAAATTGGAGCATCTCCACTTGGCCACACTCGACAGCTGACACAAAAGCCTTGTCGGTGCATCCTTCTCGTCGATGTGCATGCAGCCAGCGCACGACGTCGAAATGGCCCCCGCGTGCCGCCAAATCCATTGCCCAGGTCGTACAATGAAAGCCGCCAAGGTCGTCCAAGAGCTGGACAAGGTGCAAATTGCCCCCTTCGGCAGCCATGTCAATCGAGAGCGCCGATGTATCAAAGCCTCGGTTGAGCAACTCAAGCGCAAGGTCATACTGCCCTGCCTTGGCAGCCAACACCAAGGCCTGCTTTTTTTGGTCCTTTGAGAGCTTGACAAATCCCAAGAGGTACTGAACGATGTCGTGGCACGGGATAGCAACTTGCAAGAGTTGGTCGATTTGACTCTTTCTAGTCGCAACAAGTTTGAACTGCTCTACGAGGCAACGCACGGTGGGCAAATGGCCTGGCTGGATCGCACCCAGAAATGTCTTCCATGCGTGGAATCCCAACTTGGTCAACTCAAAGCAAGTCATAAAACCGCGACCACGGAGAAATTCGAGGACATCCACATGGTTTCGCTCGGCTGCAATCGCAAAGAGCGAGTGGCAGCGCGCGGAATTGATGCCGAGTTGGACGGCAGTGATGAACCAATCGAGCAATGCGATGTTGCCAGACCATGCGGCATAGTCTAGCACTGGATGGGCAAGGAACGGCAAGCAACGAAAGAGGAGAGGAAGGCGATCAAAGCCATGGTCTTCAAGCCATGCACACATGCGTGGATGGAATGAGTCGGCCATGATGCGATCGAACGTCTCGTCTGGCCTGGTGGTGGGTGTGTACAGTCCGCGGGTGCGCGGTGCCGCGTCGATGAGGAACGGGTGCATGTCGTGGTAGAGACCATCTTGGAAGGATGCGATGGTCGCGAGGACGTCCGGCGAAAGCAAGACTGACCGACCGACCATTGCTCGGCGTTGTGAAATGAAGTCTGGCGGAATCGTTGTTCACGGCTTGTGCAGTTGGACCAATCAGCGACAACAATAGATACCATCATTCCAGAAAATTTGTCCAATTGTGGAATGATGGTCGTCCGTAGTGGTCGCTGATTGGCTCAATTGGGCTGTTGAGTCTGGTACGAGATATTACCATATTGTATATATATTATTCCAGACAGACAGGTGAGGCGAAAAACTATATCCTTTCAGACATACAAAATACGATATAAATACACAACATTTTGCAGGGGGGCACGATATGTGGTCGAAAATATACATTTAGAGAGGGATCGCCCGTCCGAAAGGATATATTTTTTACGGTATTACCATCATTGGACGGAATCTGATTTTTTGGTTGCCTTCGAAAGTTGCAGTGTGCAGCCAAGGCCAGGGACTGCGATTTGCTCGACCTTGAACCGATCGTCGGGTTAGGTGCCCACACCATGAGGACACTCTTTGGTCACCTTCTTGCGAAGCATGTGCGCCATGAGGCCATTCGCCATTTCCTCGTCGTCGAGATGTCGGAGGAGGACACAGGCACATACATTGGACTGAGGATAGAGGAGGCACCAAATCATCTTGACGTAGCCAGCCAAGGCTGCTTCCTGCATCGCGCCCTCCAAGTCGAATGGCTGAGTCAGCGTATATGTCCGCAAGCTGTCCCCAATGCGTGTGGCATTGCCATTGAGCCCAACGTATCCATTGGCCACGAGCCATTCCAAGATATCCAAATGGCCATTTGCTATGGCACTGCGAATGGCTGCGGGCGTGCACCCAACTGTCGGATACTGGTGGTGCAGCCACTGGAGCATGTCCAAATGGCCATACGTAGCAGCAGTGTCAATGTCTTGGGTCGAACAACTCAGTGGCATGCCATGCAACGTGTGGCTGTCGTGGACCCATTGTGCAGCTTGTACGTTCCCGCTTCGGACGACCAAATCCAGGGGAGCCAGTCGGCCAGACAAGTTGTTACAAATGGTGGGCCAATCAACCAAGTGACGTTCAATCAAAAATTCGACAACGACAGATCGACCGGCGGATAAGGACCGGACGACCATCGATGTCATGTCATTGTAGTTGACCGCCTCTGGACACATGTTGAGCAAATATGAGGCCAGGTCTACTCGGCCTTGGGCAAGCGCCGACGTCAAGGCCGAGGTCGTACACCCTTCGTTTCGATTCTCCAGCAGCCAGCGCACCATGTCCAGATGGCCATTGCGCGAGGCATTGTCGATGGCGTCGGTCGTACACTCGAAGCCACCGACGTCGTGCAAGTGCTGGACAAGCTGAACACTGCCACCCGACGCAGCCATATTGAGCGACAGGGTCGTGGTGGCAAAGCCACGGGCCATCAACGCGAGCGTGAGCTCATACTGACCAGCTTGGGCGGCCGACGGCACAGCATGACCAACCAATGAATCCCGTCCGCGACTGGGCAGGTCATCGACATGGTCAAGGTAGTGCAATACGATGTCCATGTCGCCTAGTTCGATCGCACGAAGCAAATGCCCCAGTGCATACCCAACCCCGCCATGCTCGAGGAGGAAGCGAACGAGTCGGACGCGGCCAGGCTGGATGGCGCACAACATCGTGTCGTGGTCAATGGGTTCGAGGAGACCCCATGCATGCAACAACTCGAGCACGTCGAGGTGGCGTCTCTCGACCGCGAGCGTCGTTAGCGAGTGGCCGCGCAGGGCCTCCAGCGAGTAGGCCTCGTGGAACCACGTGAGGAGCAAGACATGGCCCGCCCACGCGGCGTATTCGAGGATCGCGTCAAAGAGGAACGGAAGACATGCAAACAAGGTCGAAAGTCGATCAAAGCCCCAGCGATCAAGCCATGGCAAGAGGCACGAAGCGAACGAGTCGGCCAGGATCTCGTCCAAGTCGTCGATCGAGAGCGGAAACTGTGGGGATTCGGTCTCGTGGTAGAGTTGATGTCGTCGCGGGACATGGATGTGGAGAAAGGGAAGCATGTCCACGAAGATCCCATCTTGGTACGACGCGATGGTCGCAAGGAGGTCGGGCGAGTGCAAGACGTGAGCGAAGGGACGGTCAGTCATGCTTTTTGCCTGCGATTCGCAAGAACGACCATCACTCTGTGGTCCAAATTCAACATTTTGTTGTGATTGGCGAATTTTGCACCACCGGTTCAAAATTATTATCCGGATGCAAATAGATCCTTGGGTCTTTTGTTTATGAATTGGCGTGGGTGGCGGATGTAGAAACCGCGGGACGTTGGCCGGTCGCGCGAGCGTTCTCGTACATTCGTGGACTTTGACTCCCATGGGGTTTGTATCGCACCTCACACATGTTCTTGTCGCTGCCGTGGCCTTGGCTGCACCAACTCACGCTGCGAATTGATCGTCAAACGTCGGTCCGTGGCATCCAAACACGACGACTGCAGCCGAGTTCATCGTGACGCCAATAACAGCATCCAAGAAGCTCCGCAAGCACCGCGTCACCCGTGGTTCATGGCACGTTGTCCTGGATCTCTCGTGCGCGGCCGCCGCGGCCGTCGTGCCGCCGACGACGAAAGCAACGCGCGTGCGTCCACTGACGACCCCCTTGCCAGTGAGCATCACCGAGGGATGGGTCCCTTAATTCATCCAACCCGTTCGGTCTATCCTGCCTGTAGAAACCTCGGCCCCCACCTCGCTTGCTGACCTTATGGTCATTTCTCGACTCGCCATGAAGATCCGCTTCCTTCCCTTCCTTGTCCTCGTTGTGCATGCAGCGATCGGCTCTCCCGCGAACGAATCCATGCCTCACTCTTTCATCGCCATGGCGAAGAACGCAATCCAAGCCACACCTCTAAATGGGACCACTGCGTCCATCATCATCCCTCCTCCGCGACCACCCACGACATCACGTTCCGTGTCCAATGCATCCTTCCACGACGCCATGATCCCGCTTCCACCGCGGACGTCGCCACCACTCCCCGCCACCGCCGACAATCCTTCCAACGACGACGTCCATCTCGTCTGGGTTCTCGAGCTCATCATCGTGGCCACCATATCCGTGGGCACCCTGGCGGCAATTGTCATGTGGTGGATGAGTCGCCGCGGCACTTCGACGGACGACGACGACGACGACGACTTGGACGACGGCAAGACACCGCCCGACTACGTGTGCGTGGCAAGTCCCATCAAACCAGACGAGTTGTAAACAACTTAAATGGTAAAGATCACTCCTTTCACGGGGAGATGGAACCCCATGATGCGCGCAACCATTTCTTCGTTCTCGCGCTGGGAGAGGTCCTGTCCATGGGATGTCTCTGGCGTCACCGTGGGCTCGTCAAATGGAATCGGCGAAACAGGGGCAAACGTCATGTCGGGGGACGCGGGCGGGAGGTCAGCCGTCGAGTGCGGCGGCGGGCCAATCCGTTGACTTCGCCGCTTCCGATCGTAGCGCTTTTGCCGCAGCGATACCTCGGGAAGAGAGAGGGCTGGAAGCGATGTGAGCGTGGGCGGGGTCGATGCTTTGGGGGGTGGAGCAGCATCATGGCTCTTGTCTTTGGACTCGCGCAATCCGCCAGTGTGGGCGACGCGTTCGCGATACCGTCGATGGTATTCGCGTTTTCTCTTCTTCACCCACTGCTGGTACTTTCGTTGTTCTGCAGCATGCTCCCTTTTCTGTTGCTTGGAGCTCTTGATGTCATCCAGGAGCTGTTCCCACGGCCGACGGCGCTGATTTGCCGCCGCCATCATTCAGGTGTGGAATCGAGCATTATCTTTTACAGGTTTAATGTCGGTGCAATCGCAAGGGTTGCACAAATTAATCAATCCATTCTGACAATGTATATATTTTCAAGAAAACACGATTTAATACCCGGCGCAAAATCCGAATACCTCGACCCATATTGCAACAACGTGCTCACCTTTGTCATGTTCGCAGCCCCTGGAGCAGAGCAATGCTCAATGTCCTAGTTGCCCTGTGGGCCGTGCCTTCGTATGGGATGTGTGACGTCTTCGGCCAATGCGCCGTCTGGGGGACTTGTGTTTCATTAAAATGCGTATCACATCCGGATAACTTATTTGTGGGTACTTTTGGTTCATGTGTATACGTATTATGCATATAATGGAGGCCATTTATATATAGTAAACAAGTGACATCTTCTTCAAGTTTATTTCGGGCTCAATAGTATGCATATTCACATCCTGGTATTCACCCGCAGGCCAGTGGCGCAATCAACCTTTGTCGAGGGGGAGCGAAGTAGACGACGACGGGAGGTGCCGACGACGAGGATGGGCGAGAGCAATGACGTGAAGCACAAGAAGCAGGCGGCGCGGGAGAAGCTGCTGGCCTCGAAGCGTGCGTGGGCCAAGGAACACTACGAGAACAATCGCGAGCGCATCCTCGAAATCAACCGGAATTGGGCGAAGAAGAACCGCGACAAGATTCGCGAGACCAAGCGGCGGTACCGCGAACGGAACCGTGAGAAACACAGACACCAGATCAAGACGTACTACCGCAACTGGAAGCGGCGGCGGGAGGAGCGTGCGGCCCAAGGCATCGACGAGTCGACCGTGGACGACCCCGAGCCACCCCAGGACATTGGCGAAGACGACGACGACGACGAAGATGATGACGGGCGGGCGGTCGACGACGACGAAGACGACGACGAGGAAGGCAGCACACCGACCTCGGAGAGGTACACGCCGCGTCAGCGCTCGTTGGTGCTCGTGCGAATTCAGAAATACTGGCAGCGACTCGAAGACCATCTGCCAGAACGGCCCGAGGACATGGAGAAAGGAGAGATTGATGCGGCCCACATCGACGACACACCCCTGGAGGAGACCGACGTGAGCGAAGACGAGTCGATGTATGCGCGTGCGCATGAGATGATTGTCCTGCGCCGTCGGAAGCGTTCCCGCAGCGGCGGCGCGACCGACACCGAGGCCGCCGCGCGGCTCTTTGGTCTGGCACACAAAGGCGTCGACAACAACGGCGATGACGATCGAAATGATGAAGAGGACCGCCGGTTGGAGCGCCTCAAGGCCGTGCAAGATCCGAGCATGGCGGCAGTCTTGGAAACGATCTTCCTCATGCGGGGCAGTGCGATGTGGCAGGACCCGTCCACGGCGGCATCCGATAACCAGAACTTGTAGCGAGCGCCGCCGCAACTCTAAACACGCTGCACTTGGAGTATGCAGACGCGGCGTTTGTGCTGCGACGACAGCCATGAGGAGTATCTGGGGTGGGGTGACAGTATGAGATGTGCAAGGCTTCCTTTCAAATCCAATAAATAAGTATATTCAATGTCAGAAAAATCAGTTACCACAGGATATTTGGAGAAAATCTTGACCTGGTGCCTCAGCACGCATTTATTTGGCTGTACAAACGCCATGCGAGGTGGGAGGCGAGCCTGTGAGACCCTTGCGACAAGGTCTCACCAAAGAAGAGATGGACTTGTTTATCCTCCGAGAACGTCTGTCGATGCTTGTTATAGAGTGGATAATAGAGTATAAGGACACCAAGCATGACCGAGGTCGAGACGAGGGCGGCAAAGAGTGTTTCGTCTGGCAAAACATTGGCGTCTTCGCCGCAAGACGCGAATCGAAAAGAGCACCTTGGGGACACCAGATGAATTCGTGTAGACACGTCGTTGGAGGTAGACATTGCACGATGTACGACACAAAGGCCACGTCAATATGCACTCGCGGGTTGAATACGGCGATGTGGGCAATGCAAAAGCGAGGGAGATGGTCGCGATGGACGTCTGGGTTGTCATGTGGCGGCGGCCACTCGCACGGGGAAGAGCTTGGACCGCGGTGAGCATGTTTGCTGGGCACGGGATCGACGCCAGCGTGGCCTGGTGGGGATGTTGAAACGTGCGGCCATTCGTGACGGCCAAGACCGAAGGGACGCCTGGTGGAAGGCTGGTGGCCGAGATGGAAATGCTCGCAGCGGTCGCGAGCAACGTGTACATGAACTGCCCTCGATGTGGTGTGCACCGTATCTGCAAACGTGTTGAGAGCTTCGATTCCGATGAAAAACCGCTTGTGGCAACGCCGTCAGGGTTTGAACCACGCCACGTGCCACCGATGTACGTTGCAACGTTGGCATACGTGAGCGCGTCCATGCAGTACAAAACGACGAGGCTCAGGATGACCAACATATGACGTGGACGCGCCAGAAGAAGCGAACGCCAACGAAGGAGTGGGCTAACGAATGGCTGGCACGCGTCGAGAGATGGGTAGAGCGACACGAGCATGTCGGTCGCAGACAAGTGCCGGAACGCGACATTGAGCACGTACTAATCATTTCGCAGCAGCATCCGACGAGGAAAAGCACCAGCGTAAAAGCCAAGTGTGCACCGCGCAAAATTGGAGATGTCGGAGAGATGTCGGCGACGGACGCTGCCATGCAGTGGTGGGCGAGAGAGGCACGTCGACGTCATACCCGACGGTGCCAGGAACAAGTCCTTGGGTCGTATTGGCCGCCAGTGACGCTTGTGATGTCGATGGCCCAGAAGTGGACGCGCGTGGCGCGACTGACTTGGGCGCCGATCTGAGGAAATCGCTGCGCTATAGCCCACAGTTTCATCGACAGTTACGGAGTTGACACGCCCGGTCTACCGACGGTTGTTGCGACCGGTGGGTGGATCTTGGGGGCCCACGCCAGCTGTCGTCGGATTGTGTTGTCGGGTTGTGAGATCGATTTGACCCGGATGACGCGGGTGGACTTGCCACTGGTGCGCCGCATCGATGGCGCGACCGCATGAAACGAGAGCGGGCGGAGTCGCCAGAACCGCGTCCAACGACGGGGCGCTACGTGGCGCGGCTTGACGTGGGCGAGTTTCGCTGTCGCATATGCTCACTCATGCAAGATATCATAGGAGGCCTTACCAACGTGCAAAAAGAGGAGAAGCTGGCGTTCGTCTTTGGACAACATTTGGCGATGCTTGGCGAGACCAAAGTAGTAGACCGAGAGGAGAGCGACAAGGGTCGTGACGATCACGAGGGAGACGTAGCCGTCAGCTTGCCAAAAGAGGGTCGAGAGTGACGCGACGCCAAAGAGGCAAGAGGCATAGACAGCACCAGGCACTCCAAGTGGACTCATGTAGAACCGATCGAGAACTTGGTGGTGCCGTCGGAGGTAGAGAAAGCCAATGCACTGTGCGACGTACGAGGCAAACCCGAAAAAAAGGCAGACATTTCCGATGGCCGCGTCGCCAACCAAGGCCATGCAAAAACAGAGGCCGTACGAGAGGCTGCACGTGGCTGCGAGTGCAAAATGGGGCGTTTGGAATCGGGTGTGGCGGCGCGCAAGGATGGGCGGGACGAGCTTGGAGCGAGCCATGGCTGTGAGGATGTTGGCCGCCGCCATGGCGTAGCCAGGCATGGTGGCGGCCGCGAGGGGCACCGACACGAGGGACGCGGCATGGTCTGAAATGTTGAAACTGGCCGCGAAGCCGCCATTGAGGACTGCAAAGACAGTCGGGAGCGAGTCGACGCCCGGGGGCAAACTCACGACGCCGAGAAAGATCGTGACAGCTGTGACCAAGACTGTGTACATGCTCGTGCGTTGACCCATGGGTATCGTGTGCTGTGGATTGGCCACGTCATTCGCAAGTGTGTTGAGGGCTTCGATCCCGCTAAAGAACGCAGCAGCTTGAGGCAGGGCCGACACAAACGCACCACCGTGGACGTTCAGGTGATCATCGCCATACTGCGTCAGATCGGCATAAGTCATCGTAGCCATGGCAAAGAAAAACACGCCCACGAGCGACGTGAGCGCGAGGACGCGATAGACGAGCCAGACGGCGCGGCCGCCGCGCACGAGCAGGAGGAGCGTGAGGGCATGGGTCAACGCCCACACGAGTGGCGCGTACGACGTGAGGGCGGCCCACTGCGAGGCCGCGAGACGCGTGACTTGGACGTTGGCGACCGCCAGATACAAGACATACTCGATGGCTTCGCACGCGCCGACGAGAAAGCCAGCGTAAAACCCGAGCGTGCACCGCGCGAGGCCGTAGACGCCGCCGGCAAAGGGCAGCGCACTCGAGACTTCAGCCGCAGACAAGGCGAGACAGACGTAGGCAGCGCCCATGAGGACGACGCCAAGGCCGTAGCCGACGGTGCCCGCGACGAGCCCAGCGTTCCAGCTAAAGCACTGGCCACCCACGACCATGGTGACCCCGACCGCCCAGACGTCCAAGGTACCCGGAGCAAAGACCGATGGTGGGGGTTGGTGGCCACGAAGGATACCGCGGCTGGGACGGTGGTGCATGGTTTGACAGCGTCTGCTATTTATACACCCACATAATGCTGAATCGAAACGAGCGTGGTGTCAAGGTTGAAACAAATCCAGCAAGAGAGTTTGGCTGTGATGTCGTCGACTACACTCTACAGAGAGCCAAGGGACTGCCAACCGACAAGGAAACGATGTTGATATCGACTCCTTGCTCGGACGGCTTCCTAGCGCGACCACGTGACGTCGCGCTGGTGGTGTACACATTCGTCCTCTAGCTCAACGGGTGCCCATAAGTCTACGCAACACGGTATCAACACAAAGCCTTTGCATGTGTCGACCACCATCCAACTTCAAATGGACAAGGATGCATATAGTTGTATCAACTTACGCGCTACTTGATCGTGACGTGCGTGTTGCGTAAAATCTTGATGTTGAACGCGAGGCTCTTGACGTCGGAGAGGCTTTCGTCAAAGAGGTGGAGGTGGCCGCTCTCAGCTTGGCCGACCGTGTGCATGACATCGTGGCCGTCAGCCTGTTCGCCTTTGGTCGTCGACGGCGCCGTCGACGCACCGCCACCTTTCTTTTTGGTCATTTCCTTTTCGGGCAGCGCAAAGCAGAGCATGTGGCTCATAAAGAACCACTGGAGCGTACTCAACCGTCGTGCACCCACATGCATGACGACATTGTTGTCGATCGTGTGTACGTCGGCGACGAATTCGCACACGACCGCCGTCGAGTTGAAGATGGCCTGCCGTGCCAAGCTATTACGCTTCAAGTCAGCCCAGTGGAAATGCAACACGACGTGGTCAAAGGCCAGCACGCCGAGGACGTTGGCGACGAGGCTGACGGCAATGGATGCCGCGCCGCGCACGTAAAAACTATCAAAGAAGTTGACAAACACTCCGTCGAGCCGCTCGACGTTGTTGGCGACATCGAACCGACCCTTGTTGTTGTACTCAATGTACGGCGGGACGTAGTAGAGGAGGATCACGCTGAGGTAAAACATCGCGACGGAGCTAAAGTTGAAGAACGGCATGACGCGGCTCGAGCCCGAGTAGATTGCGGGCGCGACGACGTTCCAAAGCACTTTGAAGAGTTTGACGAGGGCGACGTTGAGCCAGAGGAGCCGCGTGCTCAGCGCAAAGAGCTGGAGCGATACGAGTGGACGCGGCGCAAGCATGTTGAAGCCGTTCGTTTCGCGAATAAATTTGATCGATTGGCTCATGTCGAGTAGCGTGCTGATGCAGTAGAGCGAGACAAAGATGTCGCTGTTGAAGCAAAAGAGATCAAATCGGATCGCGTGGCTCAGGTGGGGAAAGTACTTGGGCGCAATCGTCAACACAACCTTGCTCCACACAGTCTCAACCTTTTCACTGTCAACTTCCTGCCACTGAACCGTCTTGCGACTTGCAAGGTACCCCGCGACCGCAAAGAAGATGGCAACGAATTTGATCATGAGCCCAATCGTGCTGTAGATGCTTCGCTCAAACATGAGCCCATAGTCATACGGCGACCCCACGACAGACGCGGCCCGCGTCACGTGGAGCGTCTGCGTCGCATCCGTGTACGTGGCCGTGAGGTTGCACAGCCCATGGCCCAATTCAGCGATCGGTGTACAGCCCGTGCAGTAGGCTTTGCTATAGATCCGATACATCTTGACAACCATGGTCTGCGTGGCCGATGTGTTGACAAGCGGGAGCACCGTCGTTAGACGCAGATCGGCTTGGACCCGTGCGCCGATAAAGCCCAACGCAGCCAAGTCATCCATTTTCGTGGTTGAAGTTGGGAGGTTCTCCATCATATCATTGGTAAACGTGTGCGAAAGCGCGTCGCCGCGGAGAAACGTGACGGCGTCGTTGGTGGCCGCGAGCTTGACTGGGTGCGTGAGGTCGACCGTGTAGGTCCGCGGCGCGAGAATGTTGCAAAAGTTCATCGTCGACGAAATCGTGTACGTGCCGCCAGGGAGAAGGTAGATCGCCGCGGTCGTGCCGGCCATGTTGGTCACACTGAAGTCCGTCATCCACTGGCCAATGTTGGACATGTCGGTGTAGTTGAGCCCATGTGCAAACGTATAATGCGACGCGAGGTCCGACGCTGACGCAAGCTGCGCGACGGGCGTGCGAAACTGGAGCCCATTGCCACAAAAGTCGAGGAACGCCCAGTTGTTGGCAAAGAAATCAACGAGCGTGAGGAAGAGCATGACGAGGCCGAGCCAAAACCCGAGCCATGGCGTGTAGTGGTGGTAGTACTTGATGAGGAGGCGACGTGTCTTTGGTGGAATTAGCTTGGCAAATACTGTTTGCTTGGTCTTGACCAGCGTCAGCATGTACGACGCGGCTGCCGGCATGCCTTTCTCGACGACCGAGGAATAACGGTTTGAAAGTCTATGAATAGATTGTGGGTGCCGATGTGTTGCGCTCCATGCTCTGCGGCCACGTATCAAGTCCCGGCTTTGTGTTGCACGTATGTATCTCGTTGTCGTCTACGGCAAGAAATTTGACTGAGTTGGCTCTTAAAAGGGAAGAGGTTGACCGGTGCCCACTGATTGGTTCGTCGATTGGTCACAGAAGAGACTTCTCAAAGCTTGCTATTCCCCCACTTTGTGTGGTTGTTGGGTCGTTGCAGCATTGGATATGTCCTCAGCACTTGAGAAGTGGCTGCTGAAGTTGTTCCGTCCCCTCATTCAATGTATTCTTTGTCTTACTACTTTTAACCTAGGGCGGAACACGACCACAATTACTTGATCTCGACCGCCGTGTCGCGTAAAATCTTTATGTTGAAGGCCAAGCTCTTGACATCGACGAGATGATCGTCCAAGAGGTGGAGGTGGCCGCTCTCGCTCTGCCCCACGACATACAAAATGGTTTTGCCGTCGCCCGTCGCATTGTCATCTTTTGCCGCCGCCGTCGTCGCCGCCGCCGCCGCGCTCTTCTTTTTGCTCAATTCGCGCTCGGGCAAGCCAAAGCAAACCATGTGGCTCATGAAATACCACTGCAGTGTGCTCAGTCGCCGCGCTTTGCATTGCATGACGACGGACTTGTCGGTGGTCGTCCGTCGATGGCTGGCGTCGGTCGTTGGTTCGTCGTTGTCAACCTCGTGTACGTCCGAGACAAAATCACACAAGACCGACGTCGAATTGTACATGGCTTGGCGGCTCAAGCTGTTCTTTTGGAGGCGGCGCCAAAACGCCCACATCGTCACATGGTCAAACGCGAGGACGCCAACCATGTTGAGCACGAGGCCAATCACGATCGCAGGCATCCCACGCACGTAAAAGCTATTGAAAAAATCGACAAAGACGCCGTCAAGCTGCTCGGCGCGGCTCTTGATGTCGGCGCGGAGGCTGTTGTTGTATTCGACGTACTCGGGCACGTAAAAGAGTAGGATCGCACTGAGGTAGAGCGCCGTGACGCTACTGAGGTTGAGGAGGGGCATGACGACGCTGTCGCCGCAGTACGCGGCCGGCGAAATGACGTGCACAAACAGCTTGGCGAGCTTGAGCATGCCCAGGTTGAACCAGAGAAGTCGCGTGCTCAATGCAAAGAGCTGGAGCGACATGGTGAAATGGACGTCGTACTGGTTGATCACGTGCACTTCGCGAATAAACATAAACGCTGAATTCATGTCCAAGATGTTGCTCACAACAAAGAGGAGCACAAAGAGGTCGCTGTTGTAGCAAAACAAATCAAAGCGGAGCGTGTGGCTCAAGTGGGGAAAGTACTTGGGCGCGATCATGTCGACCAGCTTGTGCCACAACGTTTCAACTTTGGTCGCGTCTTCTTCGCGCCACTGAACGGTCTTGCGGCTCGCGAGAAAGCCCGCCGAGGCAATGAAGATGGCAATGTACTTGATCACAGCAGCAATGGTCGAGTAGACGTCGCGGTGAAACATGAGACCGACGTCGTGTTCGGCACCCAGCACCATCTTGCTCACCGAGACTTTGACCCGTCGTGTCGCATCCGTGTACGTCAACGTCAAATTGCACGTGCCCCGGTTCACTTCCGCCATCGGGTTACACCCTGTGCAGTACGCTTTGCTGTAGACGCGGTAGTAGGTGGCGAGGATGAGTTGCGTGGCCGAAGAATTCTTGATTGGAATCGTCGTTGTCATTTGGAGCTTGGTCTGCATACGTGTGCCACGGTAACCCATGTCGGTCAACGATTTGATGGTCGATGTGTTTGGCGCTTGCTTGGCCACGAGGTCATCGGTGAACGCATGCGAAATCGCATCCCCGAGAAGAAACGTGATCGAGTCTTCCACAAATGCGAGTTTCACCGGCCGGGTCAAGTCAACTGTAAACGTGCGGGCAAATCCATTGCAAAAGTCCATGTCTGGGCCCGTGACATGGTACGTCCCGGCCGTGAGGAGGTAGATGTCGCTGCTGTCGGACGCAATCTCTTGGACGGCCGTGTCAATCATCCAGTAGCCCACAAGCGAGAGATTCGACGGTGCAAAGCCCGTCGCAAACGAATAGTACGCTGGCAGGTCCGCGAGCGACTGCATCGGCGCCACGGGCGTGCGAAACTGGAGCGCGTTCCCGATAAAGTCGTTGAGCGCCCAGTTGTTGGCGACAGCGTCGACGCAGACAAGAAAGAGGACGGCTGTGCCAAGGAGCGAGCCGAGCCAGACGGTTGTAACATGGTAGCCACGGGCGATTCGCCGCTGTGTCGGTGGGGACACGATGCGATTGATGACATGGACCAGCCGGTCTAGAAGCGCCCCGCCCTTTTCCTTCACGACGACATACTGCGACGCTCGAGATGGCCGCATGAAGAAGACACCGAGTCGGCGACCGTTGACTCCTCACACAGCGCGACCCAAGGAAACCTTGTAACGGCCAGCCCTGTGATTGGCTCGACTGCATGGGGTGGACCAATCAAAATGCTTGAAACAACCGGATACGAAACGGCAGATACGTCGTTCGATGATCCTGTTACGTAACTGCCAACCATTGTCAGGGGACCTCCACTTGCCTGCTCTTGACGTGGCACACAAATGGACCCCTGTGTCCATCCAAAGTTGGACATGTCACTCGATTGTGACGACTGTGTCCCGTAGAATCTTGATGTTGAATGCGAGGCTCTTGACGTCGCACCGATTCGCGTCAAGGAGATGAAGGAGGCCGCTTTCACTTTGGGCGACGGAACACGTGTCTTGGTGCGTGCCTTCATGGGCCAACGCAGCTTCCTTCTTCTTGGTCGCTTTTTCAGGCAGGCCAAAACACACCATGTGGCTCATAAAGTACCACTGGAGCGTGCTCAGTCGGCGTGCCTTGACGTGCATGACAGTGGCAGCAGCATTCTTGTCAGTCTCAACGACATCGTCCACAAATTCGCAGATGACCGACGTCGAGTTGTAGATGGCTTGCCGTGCGAGGCTGTTGCGTTGGAGTCGACGCCAGTACGCCCAGAGCACGAGCTTGTCGACAGCGAGGACACAGGCGACGTTCAACACAACGCCAATCGAGATGGCCGGCACGCCGCGGCAGTAAAAACTTTTGTAAAAGCTGACAAACGTGCCATCGAGTCCCTCGACAGCATTGTGCACGTCGACACGGAGGCTGTTGTTGTACTCAATGTACGCAGGTACCTGCAAAAGCACGATCGCACTGAGGTAGAGTGCCGTGACGCTGCTCAAGTTCAAAAACGGCAGCACGAAACTCTGGCCACAGTACGCCGCCGGCCAAACGAGGTGCATCGCGAGTTTGCCAAGCTTGAGCAAGCCCACGTTGAGCCAGATGAGTCGGGTACTAATGGCCACTAATTGAAGCGAAAGGCCCATGTTTGGACTTGCTTCGTTGTAGACGTTGACTTCACGGATGTACATGAGTGCATGACTCATGTCCAAGAGGTTGCCTGCGACAAAGAGCGAGACAAAGACGTCGCTGTTGAAGCAAAACAAATCAAACCGGATCGCGTGGCTCAAATGCGGAAAGAACTTGGGCGCGAGCGTGTTGACAAGTTTGTGCCACACCGTTTCGACTTTGGTTGCGTCGTCTTCATGCCACTGGACCGTCTTGCGACTTGCAAGAAAGCCCGCGGCTGCCACCGCGAGCGCAACATACTTGAATGCGACGGCGACCGTCGTGTACGCCGTCTGGTGAAAGAGGAGGCCAAGGTCGTACGTTGAGCCGACGACGTTGGAGCTCTCGAGCACCGTCACTTGTTTGGCCGCGTCCGAGTATGTCAACGTGAAATTGCACGTGCCGCGGCCAAGCTCAGCAATGGGCTCACACCCTGTGCAGTACGCTTTCGAGTAGATGCGGTAGTACGTAACGGCCAGCGTTTGGATGGCCGATGTGTTTGTGATGGGAATGGTCGTTGTGAGCTGAACTTTGGCTTGAACCCGGGCTGGGTGAAAGCCCATGGTGGTCAGCGTTGCAATCGAAGCGTTCAGAGGCGGTTGGTTTGCTGTGAGGTCGTCGGTGAATTGATGCGAGAGCGCGTCGCCGCGGAGGAACGTGAGCGCGTCGTCGGCTGTCGCAAGCTTGACAGGAACATTCAAGTCAATGTTGGCATACGTTTTGGCAAATCCTTTGCAGTTGGTCATGGCGTCGGTGACAACATATGTGCCTGCTGTGAGGAGGTAGACGCCGACGCCGTTGGCCGCGAGTCTCTGGACAATGTAGTCGGTCATCCACCGCCCAACAAATGACAGATTGGCGATGCTGGCGTTGACACCAAATGTGTACGTGGTAGTGAGGGCCGTGACCGACTGCGCTGATGCCACGGGCGTGCGAAACTGCAGGCCGTTCCCGACAAAGTCGTTGATGGCCCAGTTGTTGGCGAGAACATCGATGACGACAAGCACGAGGACGACGGCACCGATCGAGGTGCCAATCCAAGGCAGCACACGGTTGTAGCCGCGGGTGACGAGAGACACGACGTGGTCCATGGAGGTGGCGGTGCGACGGCAAGACCCGCGACGGTTGGTGACAACGGGGTTTGGATTGGCCTGCTTGAGTTTGTTTTAGCCAATGGCATCGACGGACGAGGTGACCCAAACAAACTGGAGATGGTGAAACCAACGACAACGCGGTCGTCATGTTGAGGACAAAAATGTGCCACACTGAAAATGCAGAATACAGTACTAATAATACAGAATGTAGTACAAAGAGAGCCCCGTCTGGATGCCATCAAAAAGAATATTGCAATAATTCAATATTTCATTGTCTGCAAAAATGAAAAATGCAGTCACCTGCATTTCCAAATAATGCAATATTTCAAAATAAAAACTGTCTGGATGCCATTTTCAACCTATTTTAATTGCACTCTGTGGAAATAATCTGACCAATCAGAGAGCAGGTCGATTGAGATCTTTTGAATCTCTCAATTTGAATGCACACCCGAAACAGGGAGGAGCAGCGGACGGCACAGCGGTCCGACGGGAACGACAATCGACGAAGGAAATGACAAGGCATTACGACTCGCAGCTCGCGGAAGCACGTGGTGTCACGCACGACTTCTCTGTAGCGCAATACACGCATTCATTCATCTCTGTCGTGATCTTCTACGCCCTGCAGGTAATGACGGGATCACAGCATGCGTTGATGACAGGACACTTCTCGGCAATGCATGTGTGTCTCCACTGATATATGTACGAGAAACCAGTAGCAGTAGCGACTCTCCACGAATCGCCTCATCGCAGTCGATTGAGCTCACATCAACGAAATGCTTTCCCTTCCACAATCGATTCTGGCATTTGAAGTGCATTTCCATTCATTCCACGTGAGTTGATGAAGTCGATGGCGCTTTAAGGCGATGATCATGGGGTGAAGGGAGTGGAGCACAATATTGCGTTTCGAGCAAAAATATTCTCCTTCAAGTCGAATATTTATTATTCCGTTTTTCGTGATAATTGGGGCCATTTATTGCGATAAATTTTATGCTGGAAATGTTTGCCAGACGCTACATTTTCCGAGAAAAGCCATTTTTCGATTTTATCACAATAATCACCAAATTATAACGTTTTATTGTGATATTCGATGGCATCCAAATTGGCCCTAGAGTACAGAGAATATTAAAATATTCTCTGTGTTCATCTCAAATAATGTTCCAATATGTATTTTAATACATATAGGACTCAAATAATGTTCCAATATGTATTTTAATACATATAGGAACATTATTTGAGATGAACAAGCATACTGACACGATACACATGTGGAAAGTTGAAAACAGCCTTCCAAAGTTAAACATTAAACCTGCGAGCGACGACAGAGCATCCGCCCACCAAATTGCGCCCACCGTAGCGTAGCGGAGGTCGGGTGTATAATTTTGTGCAGGCGGTGCCTGGGCGAGGAGCGAGCCCTAGTCTTTCCATGAAAAAGAGGTTGATTGTATTTTATCTCGTCGGGAAAAGCGGCAGCCTTTGATTTTCGCCATAATAATATTCAGGTGCAGGCAAGTGCGTATTGTTGGCTTTGCCAACGGTGGGGAGAGATCGATATCCAAGCATGTCATCTAGCCGACGACGTCTGCATAAATCTAAATAACCCACATTGACTCGCCTATTTGATTGTGGCCGCTGTGTTGCGGAGGATCTTGATGTTGAACGCGAGGCTCTTGACTGCCACGAGGTGATCGTCGAGGAGAAAGAGGTGGCCACCTTCATCCTGGGCGACAATGTACACGTTGTTGGTACCGTCGGACGTCGGGTCGTCTTTAGTCGTCGTGGCCGTCACAGCCACTCCTTTCTTCTTCGCCATTTCCTTTTCGGGCAAGCCAAAGCACAGCATGTGGCTCATAAAGTACCATTGGAGTGTGCTCAGTCGGCGTGCCTTGCACTCCATCACCGCCGACTTGTCGTCTGTCGTGGCATGGTGGACGTCGTCGACATACTCGCAAAGGACCGACGTCGAGTTGTACATGGCTTGACGGCTCAAGCTGTTCTTCTTGAGACGGCGCCAAAATGCAAAGAGTGTGACTTGGTCAAACGCGAGCACGCCTGCCATGTTGAGCACGAGGCCAATGCCAATGGCCGGCGACCCCCGAAAGTAAAAACTGTCAAAGAAATCGACGCGGGTCCCGTCAAGCTGTTCAACCTTATGCCGAACGTCGACGCGGGATTTGTTGTTGTACTCGATGTACGGCGGCACGTAGTAGAGCATGATCGCACTGAGGTAGAGCGCCGTGACGCTACTGAGGTTGAGGAGACCCATGAGCCGGCTCTGGCCCGAGTACGACGCCGGTGCGACAACATGGACTACAATCTTGGCGAGTTTGACCAACCCAACATTCATCCAGAGGAGGCGAGTGCTGATGGCAAAGAGTTGGAGCGACATGCCAAAGTTGGGTGTGACTTCGTTGAAGACGTTGACCTCTCGGAGGTACATGATAGACGTTTGCATATCGATCAAATTGGACGCGACAAAGAGGACGACGCAGAGGTCGCTGTTGTAGCAAAACAAATCAAACCGGATTGCGTGGCTCAAGTGGGGAAAGTACTTGGGCGCGATCGTGTCGACAACCTTGGACCACATCGCTTCAATCTTTTGGTCGTCAGCATCGCGCCACTGAACTGTCTTGCGGCTCGCCAAGAATCCGGCACCTGCGAGGAAGATGCCAATGTACTTGAGGATCGTTGCGATCGTCGAGTAGACATTCCGGTGAAACATGAGCCCCAGGTCAAACGTCGATCCGACCACCGATGTGCTCGACTTGACTTGCAGGGTCTTGGTCGATGCGACGTACGCGTACGTGAGGTTGCACACGCCGCGACCGAGCTGTGCTATTGGCGTACAGCCCGTGCAAAACGACTTGGCATACACGAGAAACCACGCGATTTGGGCCGTTTGGGGTGTCGAAGTGTTGACGACTGGGACGATCGTTGTCATGTGCAGCTTGACTTGCATCCGCGCGCCGTGGTAGCCAAGGGCTTCCAACGCCGCGATCGAGGCATTGGATGGCGGGAGGTTTTCCGTCAGGTCGTTGGTGAATGCATGTGAGATGGAATCGCCGCGGAGAAACGTGACCGAGTCGTCCGTGTAGGCGAGCCGGACGGGCGTCGCGAGATCCACCGTGTAATTCCGGGCAAAGGGTGCGCAATCAACCGGGGATTTCGCTTCAACCGTGTATGTGCCGGCCGTGAGGAGGTAGACATCGCCGCTGTTGTTGGCCAGTGCCCGCACAGTCGAGTCGACCATCCAATGCCCCACGAGCGACAAGTTGGCGACACCAAACCCAGCGCCAAACGTGTAATACGAGGCGAGGTCGGCGGGTGACGCGAGCGGCGCGACGGGCGTGCGGAACTGGAGCGCGTTTCCGACAAAATCGTTGAGTGCCCAGTTGTTGGCGAGCGCGTCGACGACGACGAGGGCCAGGACGACGGCGCCGATGGTCGATCCGATCCACGGCAGCACGAGGTGGACAGCGTGGATAAGGGCGTGCTGGGCATGGAGCGGGACAACACGATCAATCGATGGGAGGAAGAAGCGCTGCGTGGGTCGAAGGAGCGATTGCCGCGGGGCTGGTCGTGCCATTGTTGAAGCCGAGGGAACGAATGTGAAACGGCCAGCCGCGCGCGACTCTTGGGGGGCGAACAAGGAGAACTTGTTTCGTACCTCTGTTGGCCGCAAGACATAACGACTTGAATGTGGGGGATTTGTTTGCTTGGGCAGCACCTTTGCGCCACGGCCATAATTGTTGGCTTCGCTTGCTGCCGAGGCTGAAGCGTCCCACTCGGGTCCGACAAACCTCACAACAAGATATACACTGTATACTACGTAGTAGCTAATTGCACGGGGCAAAGTAAAATGTTGCCGTAGATTACTGGGACTGAAGAGTGAGGGGAATGTGGAATGTTGGGTTGATCCTGACATGAGGAAACATAAAACATCGCCATATATATATTGGTATTCGTACGCTGTGCCATGAAAATTCCTTTTATTATTAAAAGATATTATCCTTACAATAAAAATTCTATTATCCTCTATTTATACTCTAGTTTATCGGTTTTGAAAAAAGAAATAAAGTTATGCTTTAATTTTATTTTTTCAACTTAAAAAACAACCTACAAACCCTTTACGCCTAATCATTTCGAATAATGCTCGCCCCTCTCGTATTACCGCGGCTGCTGGCACGAAATTAGCCGGGACTTCTTTTTTAAGTACTGTCTTTTTTCTTCCTTAATGAAAGAGCTTTACAACCGATAAGCCTTCTTCACTCACTCGCATTCACTCACATTCGCTGAAAAAGAATAGCAGTGCATAACCGTAAAATCAGACGCAATTTTTGAGAAAAACATTTATGGAAACGAGAAGGCGTTCAAATCCTGCAAGTTAACACACAACGTGAACAAAGATCGCATTGCGAGGTTGCGTTGAAACCTATTCCACCTGACAATGTAACCAATGATTGTAACCAACGATATTGCCATATAAACACTAATCGCATGTGGTTGGTGGAATGTTTTGAGGCTGACCTCACCCAACGGGCACGTAACAATTGGCATACTGACTCTGACGCCACCGTCTTGGGTCGTTTGTGTCGATAAGTGCGTGGTTCATTCGCTACGAGTATGCATGCATGTCGGTCGGAAGGAGAGAAATCTCTCGTTGACGTTCCACTGCCCAGAGTTTGCGCCAAGGTGAGGCGATAGACGAGACACATCGAGACTTGGAAACACCAAGTCTTGCTTGGGCTTTGTATATTTTGGGCACTTCGTGGCGCTTGATTGGTTCGTCGGGATATGCCGTCTAAATATAGCGTTGCCGTCTGAATACACATGGAGGGGCGTTCGGTCGCTGGAGACACCAGAGACGAAACGCAGCCACGATGCCAGCCTCGACAACGCTGGTGAAAGCCAAGCGAAGTATGTCGTCGTCCGTCGGTGGCGGTCGCGAATACCTCTACAAAGTCGCGCAGTCCCACCCGGCTGTGACCAAGCTGTACACCCAAGTCACGTCGTGGCTTGGGTTTAGCATCAGCGCCTGTGTCCTTCTCCTCGTCGCGATCGATTCGTGCGTCAACAACTGGGCACTCAACGACTTTGTCGGAAATGGCCAGCAGTTCAAGACCCCGATCGCCAAAGCTAATACGATCTTGGATCTCGTTCCCGCCTACGCCTTTGCCGCGGGGTACAACCTCTCGACGCTCTCCAACGTTGGGTTTTGGATGACCGATTCGACAATTCAAAATCTCGTGTCCACAACCAGCTCGGTCTTTGTCCTCTCCGCGGGGACGTATCAAGTCTCGGGCGCCGCCATGAACTTGTGTGGTGCGTTTGCTGGGAGCTACCCTGTCAACTTGACCCAGGCAGTGAAATTGGGCGTCGCGACCGATGCTATGACATTTCTCCGAGGCTCGGCGCTCTCGCATGCATTTTCAGACGATTTGACAACCAACCTGCCCAACTCAAGCTCGAGAATCGCCGATGCTGTCGCCAAAGGCTTTGTTGCGACCCGCGTTCAAGTCGACATGAAGCTCACGACGACCATCCCAGTCGTCAACACAACGACGCCGCAGAATTTTAACGTCACGTGGTATCGCATCTACTCGAAAGCGTACTGCACGGGCTGTGCGCCCATCGCCGAGCTTGGGCTCGGTCAGTGCAATATGACGATGGCGTACAACGACAGCACCCACACGCTCAAAGTCACACAGAGTACGTACATCCTTGGCTCGGACCACCTCTTTGGCTTGATGATCAACCGCGATATTTATGGGACGCTCGCACTCGTGCTCAAGTACATTGCCATCTTCATTGCCGCGGCAGGGTATTTGGCCGGGCGGAAGACGGTCCAGTGGCGCGAAGTGAGCGCCGACAAGGTCGAAACGTTGTGGGAAAAGGCAGTTGATGCGATTGCGCCCAAGTACTTTCCCCACTTGAGCCATGCGATCCGACTCGACCTATTTTGCTACAACAGCGACCTCTTTGTTACCTTTTTCGTCGCGAGTACCGTCCTCGATATGAACCACGCACTCATGTACATCCGCGAAGTGAATGTCTTCAACGAGAATTCGCCGCATTTCGAGGTCACGCTGCAGCTCTTTGCGTTGAGTTCGCGCCTCCTCTGGCTCAACATTGGCTTTGTCAAGGTCGCGAAAATCCTCTTGCACCTTGTCTATCCTGCCACGTATTGTGGCGAGAGCCGATTGATGCCATGGCTCAACTTTAGCAGCGTCTCCACCATGTACCTCAGCGGTATCCTGCTCTACTACATCCCACGCTACATTGAGTACAACAACCAGTGCCGATGGGACAATAAGAATCACGACCAGCTGATCGATGGGTTTTATGTCAATTTTTTCGACAGCTTTTATTTTCGCGTCGCGCTGGCCGTCGGGATTGGTCTCGTTCTGAACGTCGTGGTCTTTTTGGCACTCGACCATTGGCTGCTCTTTGGCCTGTGGCACAAATTGAAAAAGAATAGTCTGAGTCGACAAGCAATCTACAATTCGACGTCGGTTATCAGTGAATACCTCGCCGACGTCGACGTCGAAGACAACAATTGTGTCATGCATGTCAAGGCGCGTCGGCTGAGTACGCTCCAGTGGTTCTTCCTCAGCCACATGCTTTGCTTTGCCTTGCCCGAGAAGGAAATGCAAAAGAAAAAGGGCAGTGGCATGGCGACGGTGACTGTCGTGTCCAAAGGAGACGTCGAGAGTGTGCGTGACTCGATGATGTGCATGGTTGGTCAAGCCGAGAGTGGCCACCTTCACCTCTTGGACGAGCGACTCGCGGACGTCAAGAGCTTGGCGTTCAACATCAAGATCCTGCGCGATGTGATCGTGACCATTCAATAGCGAATTGTGTGAGGAGCCTATATGATTTTAATAAACGATATATACACTGTTGACTCTGACCAAGGAGGTCGACGAATCTCATCTTGCCCATGCGACTCGAGGTTGATTGGGCGGGCAGAAAATCCCAGTACTGGCCTTGGAGGAGACGTAAGATGTGTCAAGTGTCACGAGTATGCGCGACGAGGCCAAAGTGGACTTCCAACCATTGAAAGTCTCTCGACTCAAATTTCAAGTCCCCTCAAATAGCCATCTTCCGGCCCATGGGCAGTGGGCAGGCAGCCTGCCTTCACGGCTGCGTCATAGCCAGACCCAAAAAGTAGCCACACAAATTGATTCAAACAAGACACACTATTTGATCGTCACTGCCGTGTTGCGCAAGACCTTGATGTTGAACGCGAGGCTCTTGACCGTCACGAGATGGTCATCCAAGAGGTGGACGTGGCCGTTTTCATCCTGCGCGACTATGCACACCGTCGTGGCGGCCGTCGGGTCGTCTTTGGTCGTCGTCGAGGCCGTCACAGCCACTCCTTTCTTCTTCGCCATTTCCTTTTCGGGCAAGCCAAAGCACATCAAATGGCTCATCATGTACCACTGGAGCGTGCTCAGTCGGCGAGCCTTGCACTCCATCACCGCCGACTTGTCGTCCGTCGTGGACGTTGCGACGTCGTCGACATACTCGCAGACGACCGACGTCGAGTTGTACATGGCTTGACGGCTCAAGCTGTTCTTCTTGAGACGGCGCCAAAATGCAAAGAGTGTGACTTGGTCAAACGCGAGCACGCCTGCCATGTTAAGCACGAGGCCAATGCCAATGGCTGGCGACCCCCGAAAGTAGAAACTGTCAAAGAAATCGACGCGCGTCCCGTCAAGCTGTTCAACCTTGTGCCGAACGTCGACGCGGGATTTGTTGTTGTACTCGATGAACGCAGGCACAAAGTAGAGCATGATCGCACTTAGGTAGAGCGCCGTGACGCTACTGAGGTTGAGGAGACCCATGAGCCGGCTCTGACCCGAATACGATGCCGGTACAAGAATGTGCAACTGCACTTTGGCGAGTTTGACGAGCCCCAAGTTCATCCAGAGGAGGCGGGTGCTGATGGCAAAGAGCTGCAACGACATGCCAAAGTTGGGGCTCACGTCGTTGTAGACGTTAACTTCGCGCATGTACTGGATCGCATGATTCGTGTCGATCAAGTTGCTCGCGACAAACAAAAGCACAAACACGTCGCTGTTGTAACAAAAAAGATCGAGGCGAATCGCGTGGCTCAAGTGGGGAAAATACTTGGGCGCGATTGTGTCGAGGAGGGTTGACCATACCGTTTCAACCTTGGGATTCCCGGCGTCGTCGCCAACTACTTCATGCCACTGCACCGTCTTGCGACTAGCGAGGTACCCAGCTCCTGCCACAAAGATTGCAACAAACTTGAAGAGCGCAGCGATTGAAGTGTAGACTGTCCGGTGAAACACCAGCCCGACGTCGTGCGTCGAGCCCAGAATCGCTTGGCTCTTGGCCACGACGAGGGTTTTCGACGCGTCCATGTATCGCACGGTGAGTGCACACACACCGCGGCCCAGCTCAGCAATGGGCGTACAGCCCGTGCAAAACGACTTGGGGTAGATGCGGTACCACGTGACATTGATAGATTGGGTGGCCGATGTGTTTTGGACGGCGACGGCGGTGGTCAAGTGGAGCTTGACTTGGAGGCGGGCGCCGTGGAAGCCCAGTGCTTGGAGCTCCTGAATCGATGCGTTTTTGGATGGAAGGTTCTCGGTCAGATCTGACGTAAACGCATGCGAGAGAGCATCACCGCGGAGAAACGAAATCGAGTCGTCGGCGTAGGCGAGTTTGACGGGCAGACGGACATCGATCGTGTAGTTGCGTGCAAACGGTCCGCAGTTGCTCATGGCTTTGTCCACCACCGTGTACGAGCCGGCTGTGAGGACGTAGACGCTGGCCGTGTCGTTGGCAAGTGCATGCACGATCGTGTCAACCATCCAATACCCGACAAAGGACAGAGACGTGAGGTTTACGCCAGCGCCAAAGCGGTAGTACGTGGCAAGGTCGGCGGCCGACATGAGTGGCGCAACGGGCGTGCGAAATTGAAGCCCATCGCCAACAAAGTCATTGAGTGCCCAGTTGTTAATCACGACATCGATCGCAACAAAGACGACGACGGCGGCGCTGATGGCCATGCCCAACCAGCGCGATACGACATGAAAGAGGTGTGCGAGATGGGCTCGTCTCGCTGGACTGAGCCAAAGGCGCATGCGGGGAGGCGGATATGGCAACACGCGACGGTTGAGGATGTGAAACCACCAGGAAACCGACAGGACGATCGAGGGGACGGTCACGACCACGATATTGGAGCATCTGTGGGCAACCAGCCCAGTTCGGGTGGCACATACGTGCGTCCAAACGTCAAGATGCGACCAAACTACTTTTGATGTGGACGATGCATTGTGTGAGCACAAAATTGTTTATCTCCCAGAGTACTGGGCTCCAAAACAAAATCGGTTATACCGAAAGTATTTTTTAAGCGTTCTTCGATCTTTGGCGTGCCCCGAAGGAAGAGCTGCGAGCCGTTAAGAATTATGAACTCGTAAAATTCACTCAAGTCGTCCCCACCGCTGGAATCCCTGCGGAATGAGTACAGGTGCTCCTTCAAGTTGACCAACCCTCCATCGTTCAAGACAATCCTCCCAGCTAAACAATTTACACATAGAACGTTTTGAGGGAATTATGTGGTGCTCTTCAACGACGCAACGACCAGAGTCCCATTTAGTGCCCACGAACATCTTACCGAATAGTCACAGCCGTGTCTCGCAACACTTTGATGTTGAACGGGAGGCTCTTGACGTCTGCGAGGTTATCGTCAAAGAGATGGAGGTGTCCGTTGTCGGCTTGGCCGACCATGAAGACCACGTTGGCGCTCTTGTCGGTCGACGACACCTCGCCTTTGGTCGTGGTGACGCTGTTGGTCTTGCGTTTTTGCTCATTTCCTTCTCGGGCAACGCAAAACAGACCGTGTGGCTCATGAAGAACCACTGGAGCGTGCTAAGGCGGCGTGCTTTGACATGCATGATGTAGTTGCCGTCGGCATCTTCGTTGACATCGTCGACAAACTCGACGATGACTGCGGTCGAGTTGTAGATTGCTTGGCGACTCAGGCTGTTTTTTGAGAGTGCGTACCAAAAAGGCGAGAGGGCCACGTGGTCCAGTGCCAAAAAGACCATGACGTTTAAAATAAGGCCAATGCCCACGGACGTTGCGACGCGGAAATAAAAGCTGTCAAAAAAATTGACAAAGTAAGGGTCGAGCAACTCGTTGTGGTTGCGTACGTCCCACCGGCACTGGTTGTTGTACTCAATGTACTGCGGGATGTAAAAGAGCATGATACCGCTCAGATACATTGTCGTGACGCTGCTTAAGTTGAGCCAAGGCATCAACCGGCTCTCGCCCGAGTACGTTGCGGGATAGACGAGGTGGGCGACGAGTTTGGTGGCCTTGACAAAACCGACGTTGAGCCAGAGGAAGCGCGAACTCAACGCAAAGAGCTGCAGCGTGACGTCAAAATGGGGCGAATTCTCGTTGAAAACGTTGACTTCCCGAATGTACGTAAGCGCACGGTTCATGTCCAAGATCGTACTCACGACAATCAGGAGCACAAAGTAGTCGCTGTTGTAGCAAAACAAATCAAACCGGATCGCGTGGCTCATGTGGGGAAAGTACTTGGGTGCGATCGTGTCCACGACCTTGTCCCACATGGATTCAACCTTGTTGAGGCTGGCTTCGCGCCACTGAACCGTTTTGCGACCCGCGAGGAACCCCGCCGCGGCAATAAAGATGGCCAGAAACCGCAACAAGAGCGAGAGCGTCCCGTAAATATCCCGGCTTATCATCAAGCCAAAGAGGTGGTCCGACCCGAGGACATACGTGCTATGTGTGACTTGGAGCGTCTGGCTACTGTCGGTGTACGTCATGGTGAGATTGCACACGCCACGACCCAACTCGGCGATGGGGGTACATCCCGTGCAGTACGCCTTGGCATAAATGCGAAACCACGTGACGATAACATTTTGGGAGGCTGAAGTGTTGGCGACAGCAATTGCTGTCGTGAGCTTCATGTCGACTTGGACGCGGGTCGCAGCAAAGCCTTGGGCGACGGCGTCGGCGACTTTCGAGCTCGCGTTGGGCAAATTGGTCGTCAAGTCATCCGTGAACCCATGCGAGAGTGACGTGCCTCGAATATACGTCATCGCATCGACGGCGACGCCCAGCTTAACCGGTTGACTCACATTGACAGCGTAGCTGCCAGCAAACGCACCACACATGTTCATAGCGGGGCCTGTGATCTGGTACGTCCCACCAGCCAAGATGTAGACGGTGCTGCTGTCGCCCACGAGGTTTTGGATCGTCGAGTCGGTCATCCAGTAGCCAATGTTGGAGAGCGATGAGAGGTTGTATCCATCAGCAAATGCGTACGTTGGGGTCAGGTCAAGGACCGACGCTGCTTTGGCAACCGGTGTTTTAAACTGCTGAGCGTTCCCGATAAAGTCGTTTATGGCCCAGTTGTTGCCAACCGTGTCGAGCACGACGAGGACGACAACGCACGTGCTGATGCCAAAGCCAACCCATGATGTCACGCCAAAGTAGACTCGCTTCAACGCTGCATGGACTTTCGGGTGTGCGTGCATCACTTTGTAGAGGTATCCGCTTGTGCCAAAGGGGCGCTTGACCTCGACAAGACAAGGCCCTGGTGCCTCCATCTCGAAAGTGTGGCCTCTGAAACGACACACGAGGGTAAATATAGGTTCGATGATCGAAACTCTCTCGGTTCGCAGGAAACCCCCACTGTTCGTGTCATTTGTATCGACACAGTCTGACTCCTGCAGCCAATCACGAATCCCCTTTCGGTCGTCACCAACCCGTTCGAAAGGTGTCACGATCCTATTCACCAACCCAAAAGCATGGCACGAGATAGCACCCACGAGCATGATTCCGAGTCTCTCATATCCGACGACGCCCATCTTTGGCGCTTTCGACTCCCTTATGTCCATCACACGTCGATGCCCCTGGCATGGACGGCATCAAACACCCAACATCTCCTACATGGCTTTTTTTCTCAATGTACAATTCGTACCCCAACTTGAAGTCCCCGAAAATTTCGTCGAGACGGAGGCGCCAACGTCGAATCGTACGCCTTGTTTGGCGCCATTTATCGATTCTGCATATGTACTCTGGAGTGTTAGATATCTTTATCGGACTTGCTGCAAGTCCCTGACGGGCAGAGCATTTGTCAGCGAAGGGCTACTCGTACTTTCAGAGCTGCCTCATGCACAGAGCTCGCGGCGATGGGCTCGCTTCAGAGCCACATTGGGGCCGAGCGGAAACAAAACAAAAATGCAGTTCCAAGACAAGTTCGTGGCAATTAAAAATCGTAAAAATGAATTAACTTAATGTATATGTGACCACGCTCTCGTTTCTATAAGTTGTGAATACATGTACTAGTACTACAGTAATAGAGCGTCGAAAACCATGTCGCTGTCAAACTATTTCGAGCGAAATACGATATATTAATTCAAAGAGTTCGGTCGGACCCGTTTCACCTTGCAGTATTCTGTGCGGTTGATCTGAGGGCAAAGTATTGTCGATGTCTCGATTTCAAAGGCACATCAACCTACGGATGCAGAAAGCACACCAGCGTGCCACTCGTGTTTTGATCTCACCAGAGCTCGTTTCTCTCATCTCGACCTTCCAAGATGGCGTTCATGAAGACATGCTGCCTTTCCTCGAGCACAACATCCGACGGCGCAACCAACTCGATCTTTACCCGCAGTACTGGGAGACGTTCGACGTCAAGAAGTTCCACGACAATATGGCCAATACGTTGCATCCTCGCATGGGTCCTTGGCTGGCACAGCACGGCGTCCGTCGGCTGCCAAAACTGTTTGGTTGTTTGCCCTTTATGCACGGCCTCGTGTTGGAATACGCCGCTTGGTCTGGCAACAGCACCCTGCTCGCGTGGTTCAGCACGAATGGTGGTATTGGCTGCACAAATCCACAGCGGCAATACCTCTATGCTATTGCTGCCAACCAAAATCATCTCAACACCCTCGAGTTTCTCCATGCTAGTGGCTATCGAGAGGTGATGGACAGCGACACAATCGTGCGAGCCATCCAGCCTGACCATCTCTCTGTTGTGCGCTTTCTCCTCGATCACTTTGTCGTCAGCGAGATGAGCGAAGTCTTCTTGGAAGCGGCCATCAAAGTTGGCGGCCTTGCACTGGTGCGGTATTTTGCCGACACGATGCCAGCAACGTTCAAGCAAAACCCGTGGTTTGTCGCTTGCGCCGCGAAAAAAGGACACGCGGACATTGTTTTGGCCTTGATAGCCCTTGGATTCAATGGCTCGGACCTGACCATGGATGCCGCCGCCCAAGGTGGCAGCATGCAGCTCGTCCAGCACTTGTACGACCTCGGGGATTACAAGTGTACGACCTCGGCCATGAATGGCGCAGCTTGTAATGGCCATGTGGAGATGGTGCGCTGGCTGCACGAGAATGAATACGAAGGATGCACGGACATTGCGATTTCAGGCGCTGCCGAGTACGGACAATTGGACATTGTGGATTATTTACGTGCCGAGTACCCCGACGCTGTCAATCTCAAGAAACTCACGCGAGCCGCCGCGTGGGGAGCAGAAAGTGGCAAGTGGGCTGCCCTCCCGTATTTACTCGAGCATAAATTGTGCACTCGTGTACCTGTAACGACGCTGACCACTGCTGCGGGTCAAGGGCGCGTCGATATGGCACAATGGCTGCTGGCCAATCAAACGACGTTTGGGTTTCAGATCGACTGTACGACCGATACGTTGGACAAAGCTGCGTCCAATGGCCATTTGGCGATGCTTGAGTGGCTGCATCAGAATTACCCAGCAGTCAAATGTACGACCTTGGCTGTACGCAGCGCGGTAGAAAATGGGCACGTCGAGGTCGTCCAATGGCTTTTGACACATGGATACGTCACGGATTTGAATGCCAGCGCTCAAAGCATGCGACAAGCCACGGCGTTGCTGTCTTGTCCCCAGAATGGAATAGTGAAACTGGGTGTTGATTTGTGCGACGCGATGTCGAGTGCTGCGTCATTGGGGCATGTGAAGATGATCCGATGGCTCTTGCAATCCAACACACACGTGTGTGCCTGTGACATTCTCCGTCGCATCGAGACGACTGGCCAAGATGATCTCATGGCACATGTCCTCCGCAAGAAAGCGCATCGGTGTGGCAAATGCATCCACAAGGAAATTTAGGGAACCTATCCTTTTATTTCAACTGTGCTAACATATATGGACTACTACGAGGTATACATGTCCCGGTGACGCCGCACTCGTCTTCGCGGCAAGCTTATCCCTGGTATCTCTTTTCCATCCTGGGGATAAACCAGCAAATCTGGCTTGCCGTCTGCCTTGAGTGCAGGCATTCAAATCAGTGACATGTATTGTGCTTTCAGCCGAAATTTGGACTCAAGTGTTTATTGTCCAAATTGCTCGATCTATTCAATTGTATTGATTTTTGTATGGAACTCGTGGAGAAACGATTTCTCGTGCATGCCCCATAAGGAATAGTCGATTCTGATTGGTGAAAATAATTCACTAAACGCACGTTGATTGGCTAAATCGTTCTGCCGATTCGTCTGCCTGCCGATTCATTGGGCATGTCACTCCAGTTTTGAATGAAAATAATATGTGCAGGACATTTCGACGAGTTTGAGATGAGCCGAATCTATCGATGTGCCCCCCCATCTTGTGTCCAACACAGTACATCCTCGTTCACGGGTTTTCTTCGATATGACAACGTACCAATGGAAGAGCCATCTCAAAATCGAATGGATACGATATGTTTGTTGTTGTGCATTGGGGTGTCTCGCACGGTCAGTTACCTCGGACGACAAGAATGTGACAAGCAGTCCATGAGAAGTAAGACAAGTTTCCGGGACAACGAGATGCCAAAGCAATAAATCACCGAGCAAACAAAACTCCACGTCGTGTTTCTCTCGATTGAAGCAATCCAAATGACATCTCGATTGGAATTTCCTGCCCAAGTCGACACACCTTTGCAATGCGCCTGGCTCAACAAGATCGAGACATGAACGGTAGCCAAATGAGGACCGGACTCGTGTGTGGCTTGGGGAAGCGACTGACGGGGTTGCAGCCGACAGACAGTACAAAGACCATCATGCAGATGCGGTTGAGGGACGGACAACGCGCATACATCGAGTAAAACTTTCATCGAATTGCCAGTTGCAACGAAGGCCGAAACTGCGAACGGTAACAAGCAACGTTCGATTCGCTCAAAAAGATTTTGTTTTCACCAATCACGAGTGCTATTTGTAGATGCGGCAATCTCATTGGTTACACAACGAGGAGAAAAAAATACCCTCCAAAAGCAAAGTTTGACAACGATGTACGAAGATGGCATTCTGAGTTCATGTCTTTCGTGGCAAGGGTACTCAGACAACTATACAAGATGCCGTCCGCATGATACTCAGGGGACCTCCTCAACATCTCAGCTGCGCAAGTATAATTGGGTCTTGGAGTGTTGGCGAAGGACCAACAATTTGAGCTATGGCAGTCTCATTGGCTGAAATGCAGATCTACATCTGGAAGTGTAAACCATCACTCACAACTTGGACTGTGAATCGACCAACCCATTCCAATTTATTGCCATGGGATCACCTTCGTTGCTTCTCGTGTTGCTCTCGTCCGATCTTTTCGCTCGCGTTGCGTCCTTCCAAGATGGAATCTACATGGACATGCGACCATTTCTCACGCATGTCATTCCGCGACGGAGCGATACGACCCCCAACTCGCTCACACGAAACGACTTTGATCGTGTCATGGCCGAGACCTTGGATCCACTTCTCTCGACATGGCTTCCAACCTATGGCTTGAACCGCCTTTCAAAATTGTTTGCCTGCTTGCCCTTTCTGCGCTCCAGTGTGCTCGAGTACGCTGTTTGGTCAAGCAATATTGCGGTCCTAAAGTGGTTCGACCACCAAGTTGGTTTCGCGTCGCTACATGGGCACGCGTTGGTCGACATTGCCGTCGAGAGACGCGACGTCGGCATCCTAAAACTCCTCTTTTTGCATGGCTATCACGAACCCATTGAGCTAGAAACACTGAAAGTGGCCATCAAGCTGCCAGAGAATCAGTGCATGGCGCGCTTCCTCGTCGAGCGCTGCAATGACACATTGTCGCCTGACGCCATCTTGCAACTGCTGGAGGTTGCCATCACCGCCGGCGCGATTGAGATTGTCGACTACCTCGTGGATGACGTCATTGCGTCCCCCAACATTGTCCAACATGCGTGGTGTGTTGGTCTCGCAGCACGAGAAGGACACTTTGACCTAACACTCGCCTTGCTCGAGCGTGGATTCGACGCCTCGAAGCTCTCGATCGATGTGGCAGCCCACTCTGGCAGCTTGAAGCTCGTCCAGCACTTGCACGACCTCGGTGGCTACACTTGTACGACCCAAGCCATGGACGCTGCGTCGTTCCAACGTGGACATTTGGACCTCGTGCAGTGGCTGCATGAAAATCGGCGGGAAGGCTGCACGTCCAACGCCATTTGGCACGCTGTTTGCAGGGGCAATTTGGATCTTGTCCAGTTTTTACATGCAAATTACCCCGATAGGGTTGATCAAGACCACCTGACCCCGGTTGTCGATGCTGTCGCAGCCGCCGGCCACCATTGGCCGCTTGTCCAATACATGATTGAGCACAAAATGTGTCACGTCCCAGACAATATTTTCGACAGCGCGGTCGCGAGTGGCCAGCTTGAGGTCGTACAATGGTTGCTTGACAACCAAACGACACTCGAAGTCAAGTGGACGACCGATGCCATGGACAAAGCCGCGGGAAATGGCCATTTGGAAATGCTCCAATGGCTCCATGACAACCACCCGACAGTCACTTGTACGACCGACGCCTGGAAGAATGTCGTGGCCAAGGGCAACTATCATGTTGTGGACTGGTTGATTACACACGGACATTGCAACGAGGCAACTGCTCGCCATGTATTGGATACGATCTTTCAACATGGGTGTGTGACGACCCTGGAATCCCTGCTTAAGAAGTACGGTTGGATCCTCAAGTGGGACGCCACTGCTGCGCTCAAGACCGCGTCGCTGTTTCGTCAGTTGAAAATGGTTCGATGGTTGTTGCGCCATCGTTCCCATGCATGCGCTCCATGTGCGCTCCGCTGGTGCGAGCAGCAAGGCCAAGATGATCTGATTGCCTTTGTGCTGCGCAGGAAGGCTCAAACTGTCAAAGGCCAATGTCAGTGTGCAAAGCGTGCTTGATGGCTCGATCTGCTTCAATTGCAGCAAGAGTGTTTGAGTGTGTTGTCGCTGATCCGCGATAAGGTGAATCTATTGCTGCCAATCAGGTCGCCGCCCCAACAATTCTTGGTGACTGTTTCACTTGAATCATTTTCAAATGATAAAGTCACCCTCAAGGGAAGATTAACGCTCCCTGGAAGGGTGGCCGTCTACTTGACCACACTCTCACAGGAACATTGAAGCGCGACTTTCGAGCGTGAGCGTGGTTGTTGACCATCACTCACTACTCTTGGCTATTGGCGGATGGACTGGACCATGATTTCGAACAGGACCACTCGCTTGTTGTTCGAGCTGCCGAAAGAAATCACGTCCATGTGCTTGCGTTGCATTATTCGTAGGGTTACCGTGAAGCCACATGTTCTTCGGACGAAGGCAAGCAAGTGCCTTCAACATTGACAGGTGCTACATCGCAATTTACATGTGGCGCTTGAGTGAATCACGGTGCTATATACATATTTTGTCGGAGTGCTTGATTGATATAAAACCTTTCCAGCAGTTTGTTGGATTGATTTCAAGCTGCGGCACACGAGAATATTCCACTGCTCGTCGTCTTGGCGATGCCTCTGCAAACTGGATGTCTTTGTGGTGCTGCGCACACCTGGACAACCGTGGCTGCCTTGCAATCTTCCTCCACAATAGAAAACCCCGTGACGCACCGCCTAAGAGGCATATTCGTAAGCTCGTTTGTTGATCAACCACATATCTGCTTGCAGGGAAATAGAAACTTGACGGCGGTGGATATCTCGGTTGCACCAAGAGAGAGTACCAAATTCATCGAGATTTTCTTGGACCCATTGTTCTGCGCAAGCATTTGGTGGACTCGGAATTTAAGCATTTGGCGCAAATCCTTTTACGTTGTTCTGGTGTAACGTTTTGAAGAAGTTGTTAGAACAATGGTCCAATTTTATTGAATTTGGTCATTTGTCGAAAAATAGCTGCTCTTTGGCATGTTTGCGTTTCGATGACGTCACCTTTGGCCTTTGCGACCATCATTCATGGTCAAACCAAACCACAAAGTGTGGCACTTGCAATCGTATTTCAACCAGGGCATCGACCACAAAGCACGTCTTTGGTCGAGTGTTGTTCTCGCCAGACCTCCAAGCTTTGATCGCGCGCTTCCAAGATGGCATCTACCTTGACATGCATCGCTTTCTCCATGTCCATGTCCCGCGACGACACCACGTCGACCTCGGGCGACACATTTCGTCTCTCACACTCGTTGACTACCATTGCATCATGGCCAACGATGTCCATCCCGTCATCTCGTCATGGCTTGACGCATGGGACATGACTCGTCTGTTGAAATTGTTTGATTGTTTGCCCTTTGTACACGGCACGGTGCTCGAGTACGCTCCATGGTCTGGCAACTTTGTCATTCTAGACTGGTTTCAAACCATCCGCCGCCACGACATTCTACCTTCGCGCTCGCTCATTGGCATTGCAGTTGTAAGGAGCCAGCTCCATGTGCTCGAATGGTTGTCTGCATGGGGCTACCGCAATGTCATTTCTGAAAACTTGATGCATGCCGCCATTCAGGTCGGCAATCTCCGCATGATACGGTACCTCCACGATGCATGGGACGTCCCAGTTGGTTGCGCCATGGATATCATGGTACATGCCCTTATCATTCGTGACGCTGACACCTGCACCATGTCAGCCTTAGACTGCCAAATGTCGCGCTGAGAAACAGCTTGGCCAGCATTTGCACGACCTCGGCACGTACAAATGTACGACCGCCGCCATCGACAATATTGCTTCTGCTCGTGGCGACATTGAGATTGCAAGTTGGCTACACGCGAATCGAAACGAAAGATGTACGACCTCGGCCATGGACAATGCCTCGCGAGAAGGCCATCTGGACATGATGCGCTGGCTCCATGCCAATTAAAATGCAGGCTGCACGTCAAACGCTTTCATTTGGGCTCTCGAGCGCGGAGATGTGGAAATTGCAAGGTTTGTGCACTCGAAGTACCCTGAATCTATCAATGCCATGCGAGTTAAGCTGGGTCAATAAAACTCAATTCTCCCTTCCATCAATGCCATGCTGGCTGGGCATTCAGTGTCGTCCACTACTTGCTCCAACACCAGTTGTACGAATTGTCGGAAGAACTGGTGTACCTTCCACGTCTCGATCGTCGGATTCAATCACCGTTGGATGCTTCCGCCAGTGGAAACATGCGAGCCGCGCAATGGATGCACGACAACCAAGCGAGTCTGGGGTTCCAACCAACGTGTACGACTTTCGACTTTGCCGCAGAAAATGGCCATTTGGACATGCTCCACTGGCTCCACCACCACCACCAGACTGTCGGGTGCACGATACTAGCTGTTCAGCGCACCATTGAATATGGCCGCGTGGATATTTTGACCCTTCTCGTCGAGCATGGCTGCGTGGAGGGTGTCAAGACATCGAAAACTCAGTGCAAAACCTCCGAGACTTCACGAGCCCAGAGTTGACTGGCTACATCAAGTGTGCGGCTTCGAGTGGTCATGGCAAGATGATTCGATGGCTTTTGGTGTTCCTATCAAACGAATCTGCCTGTGACGTCCTGCGTCACCTGGAACAAGACGGCCAAGACAGAATCGTGGCCCACATTCTTCGCAAGAAGATCAACATGTTACTAGTAGATAATATATCATTCTAGTAGATTGCTGGTGCCAAGGAAACTTGAATTTGATCCAGATATCAAAAATTCATATTTTTATATCTGGTTGCGCTGGCCGCAGCTTTGACATGAACATATTGCCTCATTGCCTCTTCATATTTGGTTTTCTCCAGCGAAACCTCCAACAAAGAGCAGTTAGATTTTGGAGTGAGTTCCTTCTTGGGTGTTCCGAGCCCTCAGCCAATCAAGATGCACCAGTCTCCATCAATCTCATGTCCCCGACCATCATTCATATCCCAAAGTAAAATTGATTGTTCACAGGGGCACTTGCCAAACCATGGTGACCTGTGACTTGGGTGCAAAGACCCCGTGTCTTC
Source organism: Aphanomyces stellatus (assembly GCA_009835185.1). Lineage (NCBI taxonomy): Eukaryota > Oomycota > Saprolegniomycetes > Saprolegniales > Verrucalvaceae > Aphanomyces > Aphanomyces stellatus. Next base: position 6,100 of record VJMH01006396.1, on the reverse strand, counting down.
ACGTCTTGCTCTCGCCCGACCTCCATGCTTCCATCCTCTCGTACCAAGATGGCATCTACTTGGACATGCGTCCCTTTCTCGATGTCAGTGTGCCTCGCATCAGTCAATTTCACGTGTTTAATTTGGTTGACGACTGCTTCCACCGCATCATGACCCACGACTTCCACCCGCGCATGACATCATGGCTCGCTCAATCCAACCTCGATCGCTTGTCGTTGCTTTTGGATTGCTTGCCATTCCTACGGGACAATGTACTTGAATACGCCGCGTGGTCAGGCAATGTGGCATTGCTCGATTGGTTCCACCAAAACCACAATGGCCTCGACTCTCTGGAAGGACACTATCTGGTCGACATTGCAGCTGAGAGAGGCCACCTGTCAGTCTTGGAGCGCCTTTTTACCTGTGGCTACCACGAAGCCATCGACATGGAGTTGCTGCAACGGGTCATCAAACGCGACAATCTCGCCGTCATTCGATTCGTGGTGCAACACTTTGCACCAGACATTGTGTGGACAGAAAACGAAGCAACGAGCCTCTTGGATACTGCCATCGCAGTCGGTTGCCTTGATTGTGTGCAATTTTTCTTGGACGAGCATGTATTGTCCACGACGTTTCCATCTAACCAGCGATTTGTCACGGCGGCCGCCCGAATGGGTCACTATGACGTCACGCGTGCGTTGCTTGAACGGGGGCTTGACGACTCGGGTCTATCCATGGACGTGGCTGCCCAAGGTGGCAGTTTGCCTCTTGTCCAACACTTGCATGACCTCGGTGGCTACGCTTGTACGACCGAGGGCATGAACCAGGCTTCAAACAATGGCCATATGGACGTGGTGCGTTGGCTGCACGCGACCCGGGACGAAGGATGTACGACAACCGCTGTCGATTGCGCTGCTCAGCGTGGACACCTCGAGGTGGTTCAATTTCTTCACATGCACTACCCTACCCAAGTCAACGGCCTTCAAACGACGGCGGCGGCGGAATGGGCGGCAGGCAATGGTCATTTGGATGTTCTACAATATTTGCACACTCACAACTTGTGCGATTTGGTATCCACTGTATTATTCCGAGCTGTCCTGTGCGGGCAAACCAAAGTGGCGCAATGGTTGAACGACGTTGGCACGACGCTGGCGATGTGTGCGACGCCTATTCTCATGGATACGTGCGCTGAAAATGGCCATTTGGCGATGCTCGATTGGCTTCACATCAACTACCCCGAAGCAGGTTGTACGACCAAAGCCATGCACAGCGCCATTTCAAATGGCCATGTTGAGGTCGTCCAATGGCTCATGGTACATGGATATGTAGTTGGTGTGGATGGGAGTTCTTTTACCTCCCAAGGCGCGTTGGCTGGTATCGAAGGGAGGTTGCCATGTCCCCAGCGTTACATGGACGACGCGGATGGCTTCAACTTGCGTGGTGCGATGACGTGTGCGGCGTTACTCGGTCACATCGAAATGATCCGATGGCTTTTGCAGTCCACTGAACATGTATGCGCTTCCGATGTCCTCGTTGTATGTCGGTTGTATGGTTTGGATAATCTCATGACGCACGTCCTTTGCAAAAAAGCCAGTGGTGAATGTTGACGACACAGATCCAACACGTAGTTCCTGCCGTTGCCGTCTAGGAGGAGTTGAAGATACAGAAACTAACGAGTTATAGAAAACCACATTGAGTAATACCTTCAGTATTATTCATTCCCAATTGTTGATGCCGATACTGTCATCTGGATCACATTGAGGCATTCACTGACAATACTAGCATGATATGTCGACACTTCTTTGGTGGCTGGGAGACCTACTGCGGATCGATTCGAACTCAATTTTTCTCCAATTTTGATGAAATTTTGAACGAAGGTTTGATCCATGTTGACAAGTCTTGATACAGGCAGCTATTGACCAACCAACGCTCATTTATACAATGTAGCCAATCGGTGACGACGGATTCAGTCCGTTTCGCCACAAGATTGGACAATTTCAGCGCCCTGTGCATGCAACACGACAAGCGAAAGCACCAGCGGCAGCACTCGGCACGTCCAAGCAGCTTCCATGTGCTGCTCTCCAAGGCGCTCGTACTGGTCGTGACATCCTTCCAATGTGGCATCTTCGAGGACATGCTCATCTTTCTCCAAGTCAACGTCCGACGGCGACATCGCGTCCTTCAAACAACGTTGCCCGACGATGCTTTCGATCGCGCCATGGAAACAACGTTCCAGCTTTGCTTCGCACCGTGGCTTGCTGCTCGTGGCTTTGGTCGACTCTTGAAATTGTTTGCTTGTTTGCCATTTCTGCACAACGTTGTGCTCGACTACGCTGCCTGGTCTGGCCATTTGGCGCTGCTTGACTGGTTGAACACGTTTCAGCCACTCAAATCCCTCGATCGCCACTCGTTCGTCGCGATCGCAGCTGAGAAACATCGCCTCGGCGTGCTTGAGTTGCTGCATGCGCGGGGCTACTGGGAGGTTGTCGACATGGCAACCATGATTCGTATCGTCAAAGCAGGGTATCGTCCCGTCGAACGCTACCTCTTGGAGCAGAATCAGCCCATCGCAATGGCAGACAAAGCACTAATGAGGCTTTTTGTCGCAGCGATCGACTCTGGTTGCATGACCGCGGTGCACTACTTTTTGGATCGAGTTGGTCCGAGTGCCATGCGTGACGACAAGTGCATCACAAAGGCCGCGGCGGCAGGTCATTCCGACGTCACGCTGGCATTGCTTGATCGTGGTTTTGATGGCTCGGACCTGACTATAGACGTGGCGGCCTCTGGAGGCGGGTTGGCCCTGGTCCTGCATTTGCACGACGTCGGTGGCTACCATTGTACGACCTCGGCCATAGACATGGCGGCGCGCAATGGCCATATGGATGTTCTTCTTTGGCTCCATGCCAATCGAAAAGAAGGCTGTTCGATCAATGCCATGGTCTTCGCCATCGAGCAAGGCCAGTTGGATATCGTCCAGTTTTTACGCGATTGGTACCCCACAGGCACCAATCCCAGCCAACTTGCTAGGGCAGCAGTTGTCGCAACAAGCAAAGGCCATTGGTTCGTTGCGCAATATTTACTCCAGCACAAGTTGTGTTCGTATACCTCAGATATCCTGGACAGGGTTGCTGACGGCGGTTACCTCCAATTGCCCAATGGCTGTTTGACAATCAGACGACAGTGGGATTTCACTTGACTTGTACGACCTATGGCATGGACTTGGCTGCTGAAAACGGCCATTTAGCCATGCTCCATTGGCTACGCCAACACTTCCCAACGATCAGATGAACGACCTCGGCCGTGCTCAATGCAATCGAAAATGGTCATGTGGAGGTCGTACAATTGCAGATAGTGCATGGTTACGATGATTGTGACCCCATACGCATCGACCTTGAAGCCAGGCTCTTGTCTTGTCCCCAAGAATATATGGCACCCCTGAAGGCCGATTAACTTGAAGCGATGACGAATGCAGCGTCCCGGGGCATGTGGTGATGCTTCGTTGGCTCTTGCAGTCAAACACACACGTTTGTGCTTGTGATATCCTTCGTGATGTAGACGAACGTGGTCAAGACGATCTCGTGGCTCATGTCCTTCGCCAGAAAGCATGTGCGACAAACATGCTGTCCCTTGCGATTCTTTATGGTAGTTTTCTGGCTTCAATGTTTTTATTACTTACAGCCACCTTGTTTGTATCACGTAATTTTGTCGATATATGATGCAAAATCTGTTGCTGCACTGTAAAATAATTTGTGTGATTCTACTCGGCGTGTTTGTTTGATCTTGGAGCAAAGTTGAAATTCTTTTGTTCACACTTTTTCTTGCCTCAAAACGTTTAACCTTGGTGTCGTTTGGTTTAACGTTGTCGCCACTGTTTGCGTTTGTGCACAGGGTCAACAGGGAGGGATTGGAGTTATTCTTCATTGTGTTTTTTGTCGTGTACGACAGTGCAACTTCACAATTTTTTCTTGATTGCTGGGGGATATGGGAATTCCATGCCCAAGAGTCAGGTGACGTTTTAACCGACGGGTGCTAAACGCCTTTGGGAGAGCACTGATTGGCTAGAATCCTTGGTTTATCCGGATTTCTTCATCGATCAAACTCGCATTGAATCATGCACGTCAAAGCGATCCCGATCCTTCGTGTATTGGTCTCATCCGAGCTCCTTCCTGTCATATCCGCCTTCCAAGATGGCCTCTTTGCGGACATGTTTCCCTTTCTCGTCGATTTCGTCCAAGAACGCAGGCTGTACCCGATGTTTGGCTGTCGGCTCGTCGACTACAACTGTCTCATGCAAGATTTTTTTCATCCAGAATTTTCCTCGTGGTTAGCTGCCTACGGTCTCGCCCGTCTACCTACACTGCTCACGTGTTTGCCATTTCTACGCACGACCATTGTCGAATACGCCGCATGGTCGGCGAATCTGGCGCTGCTTGCTTGGTGCGACACAAACTTCCAACTCGATTGTGCAAGGGTAGTGAAGCACTCACTCGTGGTGATCGCAACCGAGAGAGGTCACGTCAGTGTCCTCGAGTACCTCTTTGCAAGGCATGTTGTGGACACTGATATGGCTACGCTGCAATCCGCCATCAAGCAGACGCCTACCAATCTCCATTTGGTCCGCACCCTCGTCGAACATGGTCGCAACTCGCTGTTGCCGGACGACCTCCTCAAGCTTCTCGAAGCTGCTCTCACTGTCGGCTCAATTGAAATCGTCGATTACCTCTTGAACGATTTTATTGCCTCGCCCGACGTCCTTCGACACGCGTGGTGTGTGGTGCAGGCCGCCTACGAAGGCCACGAACGCCTTACTTTCTCGCTGCTCGAGCGTGGCTTTGATCGCTCGGGACTCTCCATTGACGTGGCAGCCCATGGAGGCAGTTTGACACTGGTTCAGCACTTGCACGACCTTGGTGGCGTAGATTGTACGACCCAGGCTATGGACACCGCCGCCTATTGTGGCCATCTGGACGTGATTCGCTGGCTGCACGCAAATCGACACGAAGGATGCACGCGCAATGCCGTGTCCCAGGCTGCCAGCTGCGGCCACCTTGGCATTGTTAAGTTTTTGCACGTCGAGTACCCTGCTGTCTTTGACCACGACCACTTGTCTGCGTTCGCCGACGCCGTTGGGGCCACCGCTACTTCCTGGCCCGCTGTCCAATACCTGCTTGAGCACCATTTGTGTGCTTGCCCTACGAATCTATTGGAGAGCGCCGTGGCAGGCGGCCAAATGGACATTGCCCAGTGGTTGCTTGACAATCCGACGACACTGGGGCGTCAACTCACGTGTTCGACTGACGCCATGGACGCTGCCGCAGAACATGGTCGTGTGGCAATGCTCGAATGGTGCCACCAACACGACCCGACTGTCGGATGTACGACCAAAGCCAGCTACTACGCGATCGCCAATGGTCATTCCGATATCGTGTTCTGGTTGAAAACGCATGGATATTTGAATCCCGTGGATACCAGAGCCGTCCTGGATGCGATCCGCAGTGGCCATGTAGCAACTGTGACCTTGCTTGAGTCCTATTTGTTGACCCGAACGTTCGATGGTGTCGCAGCGCTCAAGGCTGCGGCATTTTTCCGTCAAGTCAAGATGGTACGCTGGCTCTTGCAGCGTTCAATGGGCTGTCCAAAGTGTACCCTCCCATACATTGCAGGACAAGGCCAACGTGATCTCGTGGCCTATCTGCTTGGACGAGCTGCTAGCAAGGGCAACGTGCGCTGCCAATGCACATAATGAACAAGTCGTGTTTCCATCGCATTGCACTCTTGTCCTTTTCGTGTGCCCCAGAGATCGAACAATGTTTGGTGAATGCAACGCTTGCATAGTGTAGTACTAAAGTAATTTGATGTGCTTTGAAGTAATATCAAGTACTCCGGAAAAGTTTCGACTTTGAAATTGATAAATCTCTCAACCTTTCATCCGGATCCGACACACAGGATTTGTCCTCCTTGCAGGATCCTGCACACAGGATGCAATCCTATGTGCATAACTACCTCCATCCAGGTTTTTACACCTGGATGGAGGTAGTTATGACGGTAACAAGACACACCAACCTAAACAAGTATATCCCCCACCAACCAACCATCCAACACCTCACCCCCCCCACCC
>VJMH01006395.1:0-20740 GCA_009835185.1 Aphanomyces stellatus | reverse complement strand
GACAAGGAGGTCGACGATGTCTTGCTCCAATTGACCAACGACCCGAACGCGAGTCCGATGGCGGCGGCCAAGGCGGCGGCGCGGCGGCAGCGAGAGAACCGCCAGAACGAGCTCTTTTGGCAAGTCGAGCGCGCGGGACAGCACGCCGTCGTGACGCGCAAGGGCGCGACGATCCGCACGAAGGGCGCGGCGTGGAACGTGGCCATGGGCAACATCCTCGTCGACCGCTTCTCGGTCAAGATTGGGCTGCCCAAAACCAAGCAGCGCAACGCGATTGCAATCGGGTTCATCAAGGAACCCAACTTTTGGGAGGTCCCGCACGCGTCGGGCGCGGTCTTTGTGTTCAACTACTCTGGCTGGTACATGAATGTGCGCAAGGGTTCGCTCTGCTCGATCCAAGGCCATGACGACGCGCCGTTTGCCAAGCCCTTCAAGCACGGCGACGTGCTCACGGTCATCTTTGACAAGCTCGCACACACGATTTCGTTTTCGCAGAACGGCGACGACCTCGGCGTTGCGTTTGAATACGTGGACCCGAGCGTCCATGGCTTCTTCCCCGCCGTCATTTCGTACGACTCAAATGTCCACGTCTCGTTTGTGAGTTAATGAGAGGATCGTCCTTCGACTGTGTCTCGCACCCGACTGCCCTTCGCCTCTAAGTGAACCGGAAGAAAACAAACGATGCGATAAAATGGACAGCCGCCGCCCCGTCCCATCTCGTTGCAGCCGTTGGCGTTCAACTCTTTTCGCGGTTGTTTGTTTTACGACGATGAAGAGTGCGTTGGAAGCGTCGTTTGAAGACGGTGACATGGGCGTCGACGTCAGTGGCATGACGGAACCATCCGCGCCGCCGCCGCTTCGTCCATCGTCGTCCAGTAGCCCCAGCACGACCGACGACGGCGGCGCGGTCGTGACGCCTCGACCCACGCCGACGAAGCACGAGCGGTACATGGCGCAGTACGCGGCGTCGTTGGCTCGCATCCGCGCCCAGCAGGCCGACCTCGCCAAGACAAAAGCGTCGTTGGCCGACGCACTCACCCATCTCACGTCGCGTCTGCAGACGATGCTGTCGACGATCGACGGCGCAACGGGGCTGCTGGACCTTCAATACGACCAAATCGTGCGGCAGCGTAGCCTCGTCGAAGGGTTGCTTGCCCAGAGACAGGCCAACAAGAAGCAGCAGCAGGCGCCACCGCGCATGGTTGCACCGCCCGACGGACCGTCTGCTGCGATCGACGTTGGGCCGCCGCCGTCTCGCGCGGCGAGCCAGGACGAAGCGTCGACGATGCCACAGGAGTGTCGATGGGACGTGACGCGCTGCGGACGACTCGGGGCAGTCTCAAACGGCGGGCGGACGGTCGTGACGATGGGCAAGGGATGGAACGTGGCGGTGGGCGACCGCCCGCATCGATCGTTTTCCGCGCGCGTGACGTTCCCAAACTCTAAGTACATCAACACGGTCGCCGTGGGGCTCACGCGGGACCGCGAGTTGTGCCACGAGGCCAGCGCCAAGCCACTCGTCTTTGCGTTTCACACGCGCGGCTGGTTTCTCGACTTGGCCCGCGGGACGCTCTCGACGCTCGACGGCGACGACCACGTGCCGTACGTGCCCGGCTTTCGTTCCAAGGACGTGGTTACGGTCGAACTCGTCGACGGCGTGGACGGCGGCGCGCTCACGTTTTACAAAAATGGCGCATCGCTGGGCGTGGCCAAAACGGGCGTGCTCGTGTCCCCGGACACGCCGCTCTACCCCGTTGTGGTCTCGCACGACCGCGGTGTCCACCTCGATTTTGTGTGTCTCTAATCGTTTGGGATCGTAATTATTAGTAATTTACAAGGGCGAGACGGCGGCGCCACTTCGACTCTCGGGAGCGTGCCACGTCATGTCTTTTTGCAGGAGTGAATGCAACCACGCCTGCAACGCCTTGGCCTGTTGGCGATGCGCGACGAGAGTGTCCACCGCCCGCGCGGCGCGCCGGCTCGCCGCGAAGCGCCGCCACCGCGCCATGCTCCCTGCCACGAGGTGCACCTCGAGCAGGCGCCAACCTTGGGCCTTGATGCGCTTGGTGTCGGCTGTCTTGGAGGCCCACCGCCGCACAGCCGCGAGGAGCCCGAGTGTCTCCCGCGCCAAGAGCCCGTATTCAACGAGGCGGTGCCGCATCCATCGCTCGCACGCGACGCTCTTCCAGTGGCCAAAGAGGCGCGTGAGGTGCGCGCGCCGGTAGAGCCTCGACGCCCGCGCGGCGCGCTTCCGGGATACGATGCTATCTGCTCGGAATTGCTTCCATCTACAAACGGCGACGCGACGACGTCAGGCGTTGCCGACGACACAAACGAGCAACGGACCGTTCAAACCACTCGCCGCGGCGGCGCGCCGCAACGCGGTGGGACACGTGGCGGAGCTGCCGCTTGAGCGTGGCAAACCGACGCAGCCGAAAAAACACGCGCGAGTAGAGCGAGCTAAAGTAGAGGTGTCTCGAGCGGAAGACGCGCGCGCGGAGGTACGCCACGTGCGTTGCCTGCGCGCGCCAGTGCGCAAACACGGCGCGCTGCGTGTGCGTGCCCCAGTGCACGGTGGCCGTGAGCACGAGGAGGTGGCGGCGCTCGCGGGCGACGACGAACGCGCGCCACGCGGCAAAGCACTTGGCGTTGGCGTGGCGCTGGAAAAAGTCGGTGACGTGGTGCCAGATGGTCGTGACATGTCGGTGGTCCAAAACGTTGTCTCGCAGCCAGCGGATGGCGCGGCGCTGGCGGGAGACGACGAGGTGGTACTCGGCCATGGCGGCGGCGTCGCGCTGCTGCTGCGCCGCGACACGCAGCGCCTTCCATCGTTCAAAGTACCCGCGCACGCCTTTGCACATGAGGTGCGAAACAGCGCGCTCAACCTGCCGCCGCTCGTGCACTTTGGACGCAAACTGCGACCGCCACTGCCGAAAGTACCACCCGACCGACGACTCGTAAAAGAGGTTGGCTGCCCACACGAGCTGCGACTTGTGCTGGTGGACAGAGCGGGTCCAGTGAAGCCACCGCTTGAGGGCTAGTCGCTGCCGCAGCGCGAGGACGAGCCGCGTCTGCGCCCGTCGAAGGTTGCCCGTCTCAACAAAGCGCCTCCAGCGTTGGAACCGAAGGCCTAACGCCGTCGTCTCCCAAAAGATCCACGCGTGGCGGAGCTTGTGCAAGTGGACGACGTGGTCTTGCCAGTCCCGAAATGTCGTCCGCTGCGTCTAGAATTGGTGTATGAGGAAGCAGCCACAAACGTTGCGTACATGTATCGCAAAGTGTTGGTGCGCCAGGCGCGACTGGAGCCGGCGCATGCAAAAGAGCCGCCAGTCGCGCCACGCCGCGCGGCGCATGGCGAACTCGTGGTGCTGTGCGGCCACGTCGATGGCTTCTTGGCAGCACACGAGCGACTGGCGAAAGGCCATCCTAGGCATCAATCACGTCGGCGTCGAGAAAAACACGTACCACGAAGACCACGTTTCTTGCAGCAGCGTCGCGTGGTAGTGGCGCGTTGCTTGCGCCGCTTGGTACGCGACGTATGTGAATTCCATCCACCGGTCGAAGCGATGGCGGAGCGACGCCGCGGCGGCGTGGTCGAACGCCAACTGTGTCTGCAGCGCACGCTCTTTGGCCACAAAGCCAAAGAGTACCCACGCGTCAAAGGCCCGCCAGCGCCGCTTCCGGTCGAGAAAGTCCATGGCGCGCTGGTCCAAGAGCCGCCGCGCCTGTGATCGCGTCGCGTGCGTGTGCCACTTGGCTACGCATTTCTCGAGTTTGAAGTCGGCGACGGCGGCTTCGTAGGCGCAAAGGGACTCGCAGCGGGCGCGGACGCCGCGGACGTGCTGCTGCCACCCTCGGAAACAGCGAAACATTGACATGGCAGCGTCACGGCGAAACGCCGACGTTAAGATTTGTTTGGTTCGCTTTGTTCGGTGCGTCAAGATGACCCATCGTGTCATGCACGGCCGCACGAGGCCTACGAGAACAATGAAGAGACAGAGAAAAACAAAAGAGACCGTACGGGTCGTGTTGTGGGTCACTGCCTTGGCCACGCGCGCTTCTTTGAACGTCCGGACGCACTGCAGTCGACGCCACGGCTCAAATGCACGAACGAGCAGGTGGCGGTGGTAATGCTTTTGGCTTTGCCGACCTTGCAGCACCTTGCGCGCTTGATGGCCACGGAATCTACAAAAATTAAAATCAAGATCGTCATCCATCAAGAGCGTCGTCATGCTGGCAATTTAGCATAGAGACGTACATGGCCCAGCTGCGAAAGCACACGAGCAAATGTCGTTGTTTCCACATGCGCGTGACTTTCCGCAGAATCGCGGCATGGTGCTGGAAGACCCGCCACTCGCGCCACGCCCGCCGCATGGTTTGCCGCCGTCGGCATGCCGCCACGAGCGCATCATCCGCAGCGCGGCTCTCGCGCTTTGTGACATTCCACGCCTTCCACGCCCGACGGAGACACTTGGCTGTAAAATGCAACGCCGCCAGCTATGGAGCTTCATATTGCTTATCCAGCGTCGCGATGGTCGTACCTCACATTGGGCGCGCCGCATGCGTCGTCGTCGAATGACCTGGCGCCAGCCCGACCACACGCGCTGCTTCTGTCGCCGTGTCCGCGCCGCCACGGCACCCGCCAGCGCCTTTTGCCGCCGATAGACTGTCTCCCACGCATGCAAAGCTTTCGCCCGACTCCGCGTCGCGAAACACGTTGCCGCCGCGACCCCATGTTCGCGCTTCCGGCGGCTGGCGGCGGCAAACTGCTTCCACGCGGCCATGGACGTCCGCGTCGTATTGCCAAAGAGCAGACCGCGCGTGTGGTCCAAGAGGCGACGGAAGCGATGGCTCTCCCGCGCATTCTCATGCCACAAAGCAACACTTCGCACGAGTGCGTGGTGTGTGGCCATGGCAGCACCGACATGCAGGCGGTGGCGTCGATCGACAAATTGCTTCCAACGACCAAAGACAAACTTGGTCTTGGCGGCCAGTTGGAGGCCCATAGCATCCACGAGCATGGCGCGGACGTGGCGGCATCGACGGACCCACGTCCGCCACTCGCCCAGAACACACCGCTGCAACTGGGTGTTGCCCCATCTCTACTCACCAGTTCATCATATTGTGCGGGCATGCGAATGACATACCTGAGCGCTTATGCGTTGGTTGCGGCGGCGCTTGGCTGTCGCGGCATGCTCTGCCAAGGCACGCACGCTTTTCTTGCGGTGGACACGAGCCCAATGCGCGTCAATCGATGCGTCTGCCGCAGCACGCCCGCGCCGCGCAGACGCAAGTTGATGGAGGCGTTGGATCACTTGCCGCATGCGGAAGCACGTCATGGCGCTGGCAACGCGGGCCGCCGACTCGCGCAAGTGCCGTCGGAAGGCCGCGCCATCGCTCCAGCCGAGCAAGACGCGGCGGCACATGCCATTGCGGTAGTGCGTGGTGGCGCTAGAGTCCTGTCCAAGGCGGGCTGCATGGGCTGTGGTGTGGCCGCGCCACTGCCGCACGGCACCCGCAAGCTGCCGCTGCATGTGCACGCCCTCCCACTTCGCGTTGGATTTGCGATGGCGATGTTCGGCGCACCACCCGCGAAAGGCGCGAGTGACGCAGTGACACGCATGCAAGTCCCGTGCGATGTCTGTTTGATCTGCTTGGAGCCGTTGGTGGGCGACGTACGCGACCCATCGGTCGAAAAAGGCCGCGTGGAGCTTGCCCGTCCAGAGGAGTCTCGCGGCGCGGCAGAGTTTGTTGTCGTGCGCGGCGGCGGCGACGGCCGCACGGAACGCATCAAAAACCACGCGGAGACGCCGCTGGGCGTGCCACGTCATGGCTTTCATTGCGACTCGAGCCTCGGTGTGTCGTGTTCGCCACCGGCGCCAGGATGTGTCCACGACGCGGCGGCGGGTTGTCGCTTGCACGTCGATGGCCCGCGCACGGACGTCACGGACTCGCGCAAGGCGGAGCCACCAGCCCATGAACGCCTGTTCCTGCAATTTGAACGCATGGAACTGCGCGGCGTGGCGCAATTTATGCGATCTGGTGGCGCGGGCGCTTGCAAATTGCTTCCACGCGACCAAGATGCCGTCGACGAGGCGGCGGCGGCGGGCGGCGGCCACGACGACTCCCTTGGCATGGAGCCGCCATTGGTGAAAGCCATAGAGGATGCGTTTGGTCGTGTGGCTCTCGTCGAGCAGTTGGACAAAGCGGCACCACTCGTGGCTCGCAACCATGACGTGGTGCCACCGCTGGAGCACGCGACCGAGGCAGCGCGCCATGGCATGGCTGCGAAAGGCCGCGCAGTGGCGCCGCCGCCGCAGCTTGGGCAGCACGTAGGCCTTCCACGCGTCCATGTGGCGGCGCATGGCGGCGAGGGCAAAGCGGATTTGGAGGCGGCAGCGAAGGAGGTTGAGGTAGTGGAGGCGGTGCGCCGTGGCGCGCCATGCCGTGACATGCGCGGCGACGCGGCGGCAACGTGCGGCCAGGGTCATCTCGACGGCCTTCCACCGACGCCCTTGCATGTCTTGGACATGTCTACGACGACGACGATAAAGATGGGGAATTTGGGTGCAAAGAGATGAGGTACCGTTGCCAACCGTGAAAGACGCGGTCCGTGTGGACGCTGTAGTGGTGCAGCGCGGCCATGCAGAGGCGCTGGCGCTCGTCCACGTAGCTCTGCCACGCAAAAAAGGTGCGCCGCCGGACTTGGACGAGGTGCCAGCAGTCGGCGAGGCGTCGACGCGCCTGCGCGGCACTCTTTCGCTGTGTCTCTCGTATCCATCGTTCAAACACTCGATCGAGGCGGCGGCGTGCGTCGTGGTGCTCGGCGCGGCGCGTCTGGTGATGCGCGTGGGTTTGGACGAGGAGGTAGCGCCGCCAGTAGCGCATGCACGTCTTGGCGAGTTGCGAGTCGCGCCACGCATGGGCCAGTTGTTCGTGGTCGTCGCGCTGCCGCCGCCGGAGGACGAGCCGCCGCCACGTCCGCACGGCTGTCGCTTGGGCGACCACACGTTCTCGCGCGCGATCCTCGGCGAGATGGATGTCGCAGGCGGCGCGCCACGTGTGCAACCATCGCCGCAGCGTCCCAGCGCGGCAGAACGTACGGGCTGCGCGGTCGTTGCGTCGTTTTCGTCGATTCGTCGACGCAAACGAGAGCCACGCGCGGTAGACGTGCGCTTGTGTCGTCTGCGTGCGGCGTGCCGTGGCGTAGAAGAGCAAGACGCGCCACCGTTGCCGTCTCGCAAACGCCAGGGCCCACTCGCGCCAGTGGCGGATTTGGCGCTTGGCGGCGCACTTGGACGCGAGGAACGCGCCTGTGCGGTGGACCGACGTCATGTACATCCACGCGCGGAGCACGTGCTGGTAGCGCGTCCGCGCGGCCACGAAGCGCGCGCGGGTGGATTGCCGCTTCCATGCGACAAACGCTCGCCAGGGCGACCACACCATGGCGTGGACATGCCGCCGTCGGTTCGCCATCGCCGCCGCGAGCAGCGCCGCCCGCCGCGGCCGATCGGCGTCCACGGAGTCCTTCCACGTGCTGAACGTTGCGTCAAGCAAGCCAAAGCGCGCTTTGATTGCGACCATGCGGGCGTGTTGGTCGTGCTCCTTTTGGATCGTGGCGGCGATTGCCTGACGCTGCCGCGCGACTTGCGCCGTGTGGGTCTGGAGGACGGACGACGAGGAAGTGGGCGCGCGTAGGGCATGGCGTCTGGGAGCAGTGGCGGGTGTGTCCAAGCGGAAGCTCCAGGTCGACTCGTCGTCAGACGAGGGGTATCCGCTGTCGTCGTTGCGTGCCGTTGCTTTCTGGGTGGCATTTTGGTGGCGGAGAAGAATGGCGTTCGCTTGGCGGCGTAAGCGGCGCGGTGGACTCTCGCGCCGCCGCCGATGGAGGTCGTCTCTCGTGGACGATGACCGACGCGCGGCGGTCGATCGACGGGACGTGCTTGTGGATCCCGGCGCCGTGCCTTGTCGCCACGCCTGAAAGTATTTGCTGCATAGTTTCTGTCGCCAGTAGTAGAGAGCAACGAGCATGTCTTGGGTCTCGTCGTCTTCCAAGACGGCCGTGTGGCGGTTGGACGAGGCGGCGGCGGCATGGGATCGCAAGGACCGAGTGCGCGTCGGCTCCAAGTCCCTCAGAGCAAGGTACAGCTCGGAGTCATCACTAGAGCTGTCGTCCATGCTCGACGGTGGCCCAATCGAGACGGCGGGTCTCTCGCCCTTACACGACGGCGGCGAGTAGATCTCGTGTGCTGTAAGATTTCGGGTGGACCAATCAGACGCGAGTATTTTGCGAGGGTCGCGTTCCGTTCACAGGTTTCACAGTATCCATTCTCAGCTATTATTTGTTTATAAAGTATATTTGCGTGATTTACTGTTCTGTTTTAACAAAATTTTGACAATTTATTCATTTAAACAGGATGTACCTGCATTCGAACAAATGTCAAGCCAAAATCGAACGTTGTGTGACGCGAACATTCATAGGGTACCGCAGAAGAGTCGCCGCCGCCACCTTCAACACATGCAAGATGACATGTGCTTGCATGAGACTTGGAGTATGGAGAATTTGGTGGTATTGATGCAGCCGTGGACTTTGCAGTTGAATATCCCATCAACGTAACATTGGGCGTATCGCTGCCCACATTGATTCCGTTTAGACTCGCGGGAGTGGCGTCGGTTCGCTACTCTAGAGGAGCGCGGTGGTCCTTATGCACCATGCACTGAGAGCATGGAACTGCGTGGCGAGGTTGTGTGTGTCGAGCATGCAGCCCACCGACATCCTGCGGCGGCACGTGCTTAATGTGCACATGGGGATTTCAATCCACGCGTTCATGAGCGGCATGTTCCCATCGACATCGAAAATACGACCACTGAGGACAAAGGTGAGCGCACCGATTGGCATTCTGGTGTCGCGAGTCAATCACCATAAACACGTGGCAAGGCCACGTGGCAAGTTTGACTGGTCTGTTCGTAGCGATTGGTGGGGAGGCGCATGACGCTCTTGATGACACAATTTCTCGCACATGAACAACGTTGGACACGTGTGCATGGAGGCTCGACGTCGGCGACGACGACCGCGGCTTCATCCTCGCGACGAGGACGACGTGTTGCTGCGTTTGATTGGTGGATTTGAATCCATCTCGGGTGGCAGCACAATTATTTCATTTTATTTGCCGTGGGTGAATCGAATAAAATAAACACGCACGTGATTTTGACTTGGGATATTATTAGACGGGCCGCGGAGGGCGATAAAAATAGAATCCCGCGGCGTGGAAACGAGGCGCATTAAAATAAGATCGCATGTCTGGCTATTGTTTGAAACAAGAAATTCAAAGTGCTGCCGTGGAAGTGATCATCGGCGTCGGGGACAAGGACACGGAGATCCGAATGACCTCGTACGCGCAGAGAAGCAATGGATATCCTAACAGGAGTCCTCCTAACAGCCGCCTAAATGGCTCGACGACACACAGCTTTGAGAAGGAACGCCAGGCGTCCCTGATTCCGTCTGGCAAGTCGTCCCGTCTCGGCCCACGGACATCGACAACGCCACCCAAGGGGATCACGTCAAGTGGCGAGACACTGCAGGATGGCAAGACCAGGAAAAACAGCATCCCACGGTCCTTCTTGAACTACCAGAACCAACCCCAGAACCAACCAACCCCACCCACGACGCAGCAGCCCGCATGGAACGCGTCCTTGAGCCACGTCCGCATGATGGTCCACGATTCGCCGCTGTACGCGAGGAAGCCTAACGTGACCTCAAAACCACGCGGGTTCTTCACGGAGAACGACCCACTGCCGCTCCAAAAGTCGTCGGCAGCGCTCCAGTCGAATGGCAACACGCCGACACGGCTGCCGCGCCGCAGCCCGGCCAAGTCGACGTCTTCGACGAGCACACTGTCTGTCGACAGCACCACGTCGACGTCAACGACCGGCCAAACGACGCCGCCATCGAGCTTACCCCTGCCCGAAGACGACGACGAAGATGCACCGACGACTCCAAAGGCGACGACGCGCAAGGCCAAAGTGGACCCACCCAAGACCCCCAACCATCTCCTCAACCCTGACGAGGGCTTGTCGGCGCGGCAAAAAGTTCGCATGGGTCTCTCGGGCCTCCTACTCACGTCGGAAGCGTTCCGGAACTCGACGGGCATCAACAGCAGCGGGCGGACCAAGCGTGACGCGAGCCCCGGGCGGACGCGGGCGCAAAATCTGAGGGAGGCGCCGATCAGCCCAACCAACAGCCGCACGTCGAGCCAGGGGTCGATGAAGGTCCGCACGGAGGCGCTCGTGACCAAGTTGATCCCAACCAAGAACAGCGTGCACAGTTTGATCGGGTACATCAAGGAGCTGCAGAGCTCCGAGGCGAGTCTTCGGACACACTTGGAATCGATCAAGACCAAAGCCCAGGAAGACTTGGCGCGGTCGCACGGCGCTGTAAACAAGCTGCAGTCGAGTGTGCGGCAGGTCGAGGAAGAGCGAGACCAGAAGGCGCAAGAACTGGCCGCTAAGAGCCATGAAATCGACGCGCTGCAAGCCAAGATCGAAGCGCTGCGCGTGGCCTTGGAGAAAGGAAGCAAGGAACCATTGGGGAACCCACCGAGTGCAAATGGCGGCATCGCGGCGCGGCGCTCGCCAGACATGGACGACGCCTCCTCATCCTCCGCGGCTACGCGCATCCCGCCAGACACATTCCACGCCTGGCTCCAAGCGTTCTTTGCCCAACACGACCCCGAACGTACCCCCACTGCGGACGCGCTCGTGCGGCGCTACACTGGCCGAGAGCCCAAACTGCTCTACGAACTGCAACAGCGGTATGGCAATGCGGCCGTCGCGGTCCTGGAGGACCAGCTCAAGCTGCGTCGCCCACCGCCCAAGCAAGTGGAGCCCGAAATGGCGGCCCTCTTGGAGCCTCCGACGCCGGCACCGACACCGTTTGTGATGACCCCCGACGTCTTCAAGACCGACGTGCTTGCAGCCAAACCCCCGCTGGCCCCCGCGACGCCCCAACAAGTCCCGGCGCAACCCCAGCAACTCGTGCCGCCCATCGTCGCAGTTGGGAACGATTTCGCTCGATCGGATGAGGACAAAGTGCTCACGTCGTGCATTGCGCGTCGCAGGAGCCAGAACGAAGCCGACTTGCAACCGACCTCGACGCCCGCAGAAACCGCGCCAACGATGCAAGCGAAGCCAGTGCCAATTCACCAGCCATCTCACCAGCAACAACCTCTCCATTTCGACGGCTCGCTCCCTCCCCCCGTCGTGCACGACCATCATCACATCGACAGTCACCTTGTGTCAACGGAACCTGTCAATATCTATCAAAAGCCGCGATCGCCCCGCTCCCACAAAGCCCCGCGCATGCAGCACCCGATCCACGACCCTTTTGAGCTCTCGCGCCCCCCAAGCCCGAAGCAAGCCACGCAGCCACTGCCGTCGACGGCACCAACGCCTGTCGTTCCTGAGTTAGTATCTGCTCACCGTGGCGCGCCAGCATGGACGCTCCCACCACCGAAGCAGCTCTTGTCGCCGCCATTGTCGCCGCCAATCTCGCCCGCCAACATCAACTTGCTCTTCCTCTTGACCGACTTGTACAAGAACCACCAGCCAGACAAACTCAAGGACGTCAAGACGATCGCCAAGACGTATGCGGGCAAAGAAGGCCAGCTCATTCGATTGCTCAAGAGCAAGTACGGTGCACTGAGTGTCAAGAAGCTGGAATTGCATCTTCCGACGTTGGTGCAACAACATGGCGCGGCCTCGCAGCTCCCATCCAAAGGCGCGTCGATCGTCTGGCGCGTACTGGTCTTTGCGGCCCGCGCCGTTCTCTTTGTTTGCATCGTCTCTGGCCTTGGACTGGCCTATTTTGGCCTCTCGTCGCATCTCGCTTGCCGAGACAATGCTGCGTCCTCGTCGTACTGCCAAGAGTGGCAGACCTCCACGGCCCGCTTCCTGCATGACCCGACACCCGACACGGCGCGCCACGTGCTGGAATTGGTACCCGCGTCCGTGCCCACGATGCAGTCGGTCGGGTATGCCACGGCCGCCAACAGCGCCGCGCGGTCGCTGCGGGTCTTGAAAGACACCGTCCGGGGCCTCCGTCGCATGAACGCCATGCCCGTGCCTGCGTTTCACGGATTGGCGCTGCTCGATGATTTCTCGCGGGCGCTCGAGGCCATGGTGAATCCTCGCCGCGCCGAGAGTCGGCGCCATCGCGACCAGGACCAACAAGAGCAGCAACGCGTCGACATGTGGGCCATCTTGACCCTTGCGGAAGACGAAGCCGCCAAGCAGATGCACTGGATCGCCGCCGCCACGTGAGAGGACGTCGACGACACGCAAGGCTTTATTTAACATGTAAACTGGTTTTGTCAAGTGATCGCCTAGACGTTCATCGTCGTGAGGTCGTTCTTTAACCGCTCTTGCTCGAGGTACTGCGCGAGCGCGTCGAATGCCCGCGCGCCGGCTTTTAAATAATCGTTGAGGTTGCGCATGGTTTCCGGTGGGAAGAGATCCCCGCCGTTCAAGTCGGGCACGCCCCTGGCTTGCTTCTTCGCGGGGCCTTCGTTGGTCCGATCGAGCTTTTTCCTCCCGCGCTTCTCACCTTTCTTCATCTGTGCGTCCAGCTCGGCGGCGTCGTGTTCGAAATGTGTTCCATCTTCGCCTACGCCAACGTGGAATACGCCAATGGTGGTGAAGATGGTAAAAGTCGTCCGTACCTGTGATCGCTTCCATGATCTCCCTGTGGGCAAATCCCTTGGTGCGGAATTTCACACATTTGGGTTTCTTTTGGATCGCAAATTCCCATCCTTCTTCCGACAGCGTGATGAACCCCGTGACGGGGTCGACTATGGCCCCGCGGCATTTCCGGACAAAGTTCCACAGACTGAAGTCGTAGAGGATGCGGCTGTATTTGAAGTAGATTTGATCCTTGTCCCAAGTGCAGCCATGCTCGTGGCAGGTTTGTGTGACTGAATCCCAGCATTTCCGCTTCTCCATGTTGGTCATGTTTGTCGACTTCTTGATCGCATTGAGGTACGCATTCAGCATGATCACCTCTTCCTCAAACGTCCAAAGCCCATTCTTCTCCTTCTTTTCCTTTCCCTTGGGCGTAAGTGGCGCGGCCATCATCTTGCTCTTCAACTGCCACTCCAAGCGGGGTTTGAATTTTCAAAGGCAGCGTGAGCAAGAATTTTTTCTTTTTCTTTTTTATGGAGGTCGGAGTGTGTTATATTATTGCATACAAAATCTATATATGGAGCACAATATTTTGCATTGGGGGGGAGAAAAAATCGAAGTGAATGGCGACCGAATGCCGGATGTATGTCCGGATAGCCCAAGATCTAAATTTAGAGACGCGGGTGACTTCATGAGCCACCGTCGAGCAGAAGCGACGTAACATGACGATGGACGCACTCGTTCAGCAAGCACAAGACAACGAGCGACATAGTATCAGCGCGCCTGGCGGCTCTCTCGCGACAGTCCAGCAGAGCGCACGGCTAGTCGCACGGTCGTGGAACTTCCGGGCGAAAAATCGGCTCAAGTTCAATATGGCAAACATCGACCGCCCGCTCACAGAGGGTGACACGCCGTACAATTACGAAAGCACGTTCACTCAAAGCGTCCCAAGATCAGCTTCTCTATTTCCCACACCAGAGCGTCGACATTCAAATGCGCGGCGCAGTGGCATCGGCTTAGTGCCCCTGCAAGACCACGATTGCACATACGACGAACTCTTTGAGCGCGAAGTCGTTCAAATTCCGCCCCGTTTGGTCCGTCTCATCCTTCCACACGCTCATCTTGCAGTGCGTTCATGGCGAATACCAACTTAGGAATTGACGTCGCAAGCCGCGGAGCTTCAAAAGCTCATCGCTAAGGCTGAAGCGGCCTCGGACGCTGCTTCTTCACACAAACCCGCCATGAAACAGCCCGCGCCAGGTCTTCCCGTCATGAAGCGACACACTAGTCTCATCAGACTTCTCGCCAAGGTCTTTTTGGTCGATGGATGTATCAATCCACACGGTCGACCTGTAGGAACCGATCGAGCCAGCCACAGCATCCGCCGCAGCATTGCCGACGGTAGAAGAGGCCGACGAGCAGCAGCATGAGCCATTGGCGTCCGAAGCGCACATGCAAGACACGGCGCACATGGTGGCAAAGTTCCAATGCCTCATGAACCGAGACGTCAACTTTGTCCATGTCCTGCCTCAGCCCAACAACCACCCGCTCACGTCGCTCGTCGACGACGCGTGGAAGATCTACCGCGACGGGCGCTACAGGTACAGGACATACAAGTGTGGTTTTGATGACGCGTCGTCGGTCGAGCAGCGATTGTTTGCGTCAACTCAAGAAATGCTGCATTATGAACACGGAGGCTGCCAATCGGCCGACGCTCTTCTTCAACATTGCCGTCGTCCTCGCGCACTTGGGCGAGTTTGACGACGCCATGGTCGAACTCAACGAAGCCATCAAACTCGACCCCGAAGTGGCCCGGTACTTCAAGCTACGCAGGTACGGTGCCACGTCATGGCCTCTACGTCACGTGCCTGTGCAGCGTCCTGTGGCGCATCCAAGAAAAGTACATCGAGGCGTCGAAAGACTCGAAGCGCGCGGCCAACATTGAACACAGCAAAGCCGGTCACAAGCACGTCCACCAGCTGGCGCGGAAAGCCCTGAAAGCGATCGCGATTGTCAAAGCCGAAGTGAAAGTCCACCACGTGGCCGTACGTCCTGCATCATCATCCATGTGACGAGCGTCGGTGTGTCTAGACAAAGCAAGATTTGTTTGAGGACGCGTACGAGACAACGCCGTCGGTACGTCAATGACAACGACACGTGGAAGAAGTTGTGCGTATCGTAGCAACGAAGCCGTGCCCAGATCGAGCTCCTCGTGGACCAATCGAACCGCATTCCTTGTTTGGCAAAGTTGCAACAAGATATGCTTCACGCGTTGTGGCGGTAGGATGATCGACGACAACTCCGATGGTATATTTATATGTGGAGCGTAGAAACCTGAGTTTTGACGTGTGGCCAAAAGACACAATCACTTACGTGGCGAAATCAACCGTCAGGTGGGCGGTCGCCTCGACTTGTCCTCGTGTAATGGTCGTAGCGTGTACATTGTCTTGGAAGGCACGATCACGGTGCAAACCGACACCAGCGGCGTGCGGGCGGTCCAACAAACGCTCGAACCGGGCAGCATATTTAGCGAAGGAACGATCTCGGTCAATTTGTGGGGCGAAACGTTGCTCGAAGCCATGACCGTACGACCAAAATTGCGGCGTTGTTTTGTCCAACTCTCGATAGGCGTGTCGGGTGTTGACGCTCGAAGGCGCCGTGTACAAGCACACGCTGAAAAAGGTCATGATGGACGGGGCTTGCCGGCGTGCCGACTTTTTCACGTCCACGGGCATTTTCGCCGACTGGACAGAGGAGCAGCGCAACACGCTCGGGATTTTGTCCGAGAATTTGGAGTTTGGCGCGGGAAATGTGGTTGTTCTCGAAGGCACGTCTGATGCGCCTCGTTCACTTTGCAAGGATCGAGTAGGGACGCCGGCGACACATTTATATTTTGTCCAAGCGGGCCTCTGTGGCGCCATGCGCCAACTCGGTTCAACGGATGGTAGCACCCGCATCCAAGTCGCGACGTTGTCGAGCGGCGATGTGTTTGGCGAGGTAACTCTTGGTTGTCTGGCATGAGCATGAGTGCCCCAGGCCGCCGTGCTGGATCCGATCAACGGCAAATTCCCACTCACGATTGTCGCCAACACGATCTGCAAACTCGTTCGGATCGAGAAAAATTACCTCAACAAGCACAATGCGTTCGAGTTGCTGCGGCTGGGGCCCATGTCGAGCTCGATCATGGCCAAGATCCATCGCTTCTCGGTGCGGTGTCCCCAGGACAAATTGGTACGCTCCATGACATATGTCTACACTAGTAATTCGTGTTGGCAGTTGGTCCAAATGATTCGAGACAATTGCAAGTGGAAACTCGAGCGCAAAAAAGTGCTCAAGGAGTTTGCCAAAGACATGGCCAAAGCCCACGGGAAGCTCTCGTCGCTGCCACGCGTGCAGAGCGAGCCCACGCTGCCCACGACGTCGAAGGGGATATAACATGAACAATTGGATTATCATGTGACGGGGGGGCAACATCTCAAGGACACCGCGCTCGACAATCAAGATGAGCGGTGTCCCGTCATTCGCATGCCCATGGTGGTCGGGTCTTGAACTACTCAAAACAAAACCTCTCCACGCACCCCGACTCTGTGGCCTTGTTAAACTTCAAGGAATTGGATGTCCTCTGTCAAACGGGCTTGGTTTGCACCGTCGACGACGCGGCCGACGAGCCACGATGGCTGGCCATCGAGCTCGAATAATTCCTTCATGTACGCCTAGACGCACAAAGGGAGATATGATGCGGGGGGGATGTCGTGAGCCACATCGTACCTCGGCGGCGTCGGCGGGGAGCGAGACCAAGAGCCCACCGGACGTTTCCGACGAAAAGCCCTGGGGCAGACGCCAATTGTTGTTGAAGGCAGCGTTGACTTGCAACATATTTTTAATCACGGGCAACGTGTGCAGCTCCAAGTCCACGGCAGCTTTTTGTGACTTGGCCAAGTTGGCCGCGTGCCCGAGGATGCCAAAGCCAGTCACGTCCGTCGCCGACGTCGCGCCATACTACGGGACTGGTCAATCACGATTGAGGACAAGGTGGCGTGCCTTGTGCATGAGCTTAGCGGCATTGATGTTAAGACGAGACATGGACTCGGACGCTTTGCCAAAGGCCACGTCGGCATCTTCCTTGGTCAAAAAGTGTTGCACCTTTTCCCATCGATGGGGTTGATCCTTCATTTGCAGCGCATTCACAGCCAATTGCGTCCTGGTCATGTCATGCAATGTCGACAGATGCAGTCAGGCCTACCCGAGAGGTTTGGTCAAGACGAGGACTTGGCCCGGCAGCGCGTTTTCAGGGCGAATGATTTGGGATTCTACCATCCCCAGTTAGGAGTTAGGTCGCGCGAGGAAGAGAGAGACGCACCATGCCGCACACTCATGGCCACACCGCCCACAATTGGCCACGGGTTCATCACGGTTTGCCCCCCCGTCACGTTCGTCCCCGCTTCCCGCGCCAAGTCATTGAAACCATGGATCAGCTGCGTCGTCACAACGTCGCGTTCAATGTCGGTCATGGTGCGCGAGACACCGAGGATCATGAGCATCGTGTCCACTTCGGTCACGCCCATCGCATAGAGATCCGACAAGACATTGGCGCAGGCAATGCGGCCCTACGGTGTTCATTTCGTCTGAGCAATGCATGTGCGTAGAGGGAGCTTAATGCACCAACCTGGACGTAGGGGTCCTGCACCAAAGGGTAGAAAAAGTCGGTGGTCGAGATCATGAACAGGTCCGAGAGCGTCGGGTGCTTGATCCGCACGACACTCGAGTCCATGCCCGGAGTCTAATGACATAATACGTCATGTACCTTGACGAAGACGTCCTACCTCGTTCGGTTTGAGGTCGTTTGCTATCCCAGAGATGTAAGAGAGTAGTTTTTCCTGGGGTAGCTTGCAGCCTCAGCCTTTCAGCGCACTAAAGTCTGTTAGTCGAAAGTCTTCTCGAAGCCCGTAGTCGGTTGGGACGAACGGCGCGCGGGTGTTTCCCTTGACCTTCTTGGCGGCGGGCTCCGACAGCTCACGCTGGATGACATGCTCCACCGCCGACTTGGCGGCCATGTCCTCTGCGTCCATGGTGTTCTTCGTCAAACCCAGACTGGCATCACAATTTGAATTACCCCGTTGGATTGGTCAAGTCGAAGGGTTATTTTATCCAATCAAAACGTTCTATTTATGTCTAGGTCCACACTCGCGGCGCGCACTTCAACATCACTTCCCCCAACTGACATGGCAAACGCTCTCTCAGTATCCGACCTCGACTGTGGGTATCTCCGGACGCTGTTTGTAGCGCGCGCCGGAATGAAGAAGCGCATTGTAGTTCATGACGCTGTGAAAGCGTCCAGCGTTGGTGTCCTTCAGAGGTCGACTCCTGGGTCTTCCTGCGATCCAACATGCAGAATCTGCGTGGAACAGAAGACGAAAATCCGCGCGATGTTGTGCCACATGCTTCGATCTGATTGGCCAAAAAAGTTCTAAAATTAAAATAAATGCGTCAAGAGTTTGACAAGCCACTACTTGTGATTCGTATGGAACGGTTGGATAAAATTTTCGACGCAATAAAAATCGCCAAAACCCCCAGAAAGGGTACTCTGGAACTTGAGCGGGCGATCACCGAGGAAGCGACGCACATGCGGTTCTGGATCTATGCGGCAGCAAGCCTCATGGCAGGCGCAGGTCTCGTCGGCTATACGTACTACACGCGACAACAGTTCTACCCCACGATCATCTACCTCGTCACGTCGAAAGTGAGCGTGATGCTCTTGTGCAACGTGGCGTTTGTCCTCGTCATTTTGGCCGGGCGAGTGTTCAAGCGGATCTTTTTGGGCACGCTTCGGGATGCCGAGCTCGAGGTATGCTCAACAAGCGATGTCGTGGCGCATGTGTTTATCCTTCCGTCTGACTAGATGTTGTACGACCACGCGCGTTTCGCGATCGCAGAAACGTGCTTCACGCTTTCGGTCTTTCGAGAAGAGATGTCACTCCGGGTCCTGGGGCTATTCACACTCTTGCTCTTCCTCAAGACGTTCCATTGGCTGTGTCAATGGCGCGGCGAACACGTACGCTTTCGCCTCGATCGGATTTGCATGACGGCGACACTGTAGATTGAGCAATCGGAAGTTGTTTCTCGGATCACGCACATTCGCTTGGTTCTTCTCATGGCGCTACTGGCCGCCGTGGACATGGCCTTTGTTGTCATTTCGGGCCTCCAAGTCGCTGAACGAGGTCCCTCCGTGCTTGTTCTGTTTGGCTTTGAGGTACCTGTTGTTCTTCTGGGGTTCCTTAACCCCATGGTTTTAGTTTTTGATCCTCTTTGTCACGCTTGTGGCTGTCTTCTTGCGCTACGTCTTGCATCTCATCGATGCCCGTGTCGAAGGCACATGGACAAACAAGTTTACATATGTATTTTACCTCGAACTCGTTACGGAAATCGTCAAGCTCATTGTGTATTTGGTACGACCACCGTCGCCCGCCGCCTGTGTCTTGACGCGCCCACTCGCGTAGATTTTCTTTATGATTATCTTCACGTACTACGGCATGCCGTTGCATTTGCTCCGTGACCTCTGGATGTCAATCAAGGTACGATTAGACGCCGTTGCAGGTTCTAACAATGTCATGCAGAACCTCCAACGCCGCATCGTCACGTATTTTCGCTACCGACGCATCACGGCCAACATGAACGAGCGCTTCCCGAATCCAACGGAAGAAGAAATGAACGAGACAGATCGCATTTGCATCATTTGCCGCGAAGAAATGACACTCGACTCGTCCAAGAAACTGCCATGCACCCACATTTTCCACCTCAACTGCCTGCGCATGTGGCTGCAGCGTCAGCAGGTTCCTCGCTTTTTTGCGTCCAACGTGGTTGATGTGGTGTCGTAGACGTGTCCCACGTGTCGCTCCAACATTCCCATTGATGTCCCGCGTCGCCCGGATGTCATTCCCGGCGAGAATAATGCCCCCCCCGTCGACGACGTCGCTGGTGTAGCCGCGCCGGTTCCCCCACCGCACGCTCCCGGCGCTGCTGCTGCAGCCCCACAACACCCGCCTGCTGCCCCTCATGTTGCAGTTGATCCTTTGCGCCGCAACATTCCCGTACGAAACCACCCTGGATTTGGCCCGCCACCTGCCGCGACTCCTACCGCCGTGCCCACTCCCCCTGTGCAGCAAGCTGTACCACCGACGACGCATGTGGCACCTGCTGGACCGATTCCCGTCGGCGGCTTCCCCGCTGCGGGTGTTGCGTTCCCAGGCGGACTTGGGGGCGTGCCTCAATTTGGCGCCGTGCCCTTGGACCCCCTCTCGGCCGAGACCAACGCGCATTACGTCCAATCGCTCCACTATGGCTTGCAGTTGGACCCTCGCTTTTTGCAGTACCAACTGGACATGCTACAAGCCCAACTGCATGTCTTGCGAGCCACTTCCCTCGCCCTTCAAGGTCAAACGGGGCTCAACTTGCACGTTCCCCCCATGGGTTTTCCTGTCGCTGCAGTCCCTCCTGCTTCGACGACACCCGCAACATCGTCGCACCAGTCGGCATCCACGACTGCTGCTGCTCCTGCTACTTCCCCGGTGGCTTCCCCTGCTGCTCCTGCGGTGGTCCCTGCTGGCCCTGTCGTTGCCTCTGCTGCTCCTGTGGTCGCCCCTGCTGCTCCTGTGGTCACCCCCTCCATTGCCGATGCACAACCTGTGAGTGTTCCAATTGTTGCCACAAGTGCTGCTCCATCGACGACGCCGGACGCCCCAGTGACGAATGCTCCGGCCACTCCTGCCCCCGAGCCAGCAGTTCCGGTGGAGCTGACACCGGAAGACTTGGAGAAGGAGCGTCGCCGTGAAGAACTGCGAAGGATATACGCGAAGCGCTATGGTAGTTCTACCGAGGACAAGGACGACTGAGACAAACGCCAACAAACGAACGCATCTTGCAGGACTAATTGTTGAATCAAATGAACATAATGATTCGTTGTTGAGAACGTTGCAATGGAGGTAGGAGACGAAAGAGATTGGAGTTCGTTTATTTCTAACATTTTAGCATATGAGAAGTTCTATCAACAAAATGAAATTGGTTCAGT
>VJMH01006394.1:0-36439 GCA_009835185.1 Aphanomyces stellatus | reverse complement strand
GCTCGACCTTGCGGCGTTACACAAATTCGCCTGTCAACGGACGCCCTCCCTTGATCTTGATCTTGGCCGTGCTCGCAATCGTTTGGTAGCTATCTGCCATCTCTGCAACATGCTCCACTACCCCCCTTGACAGAGGGCCGCTTGGCCCACGTCACTGCAGTCTCGTTGCCGGCTGGCGTGGCGGTCATGGCGGCAATAGTCATCGCAATAACACTCAGAACGAGCTGGAACTTCATTGGAGGGAGGTGCTTGTGGGGAGGCTCGCAAGTTGAAAAATGGTGATACGACGCGTGAGTGTCCATCGCTAGCACATCTAAGCCTCGTATTCAAATTCACGTGTGTGGACGGACGTCGCAGTCACTCGTATACACCTGGGAGGTAGGTGGGTGGCACTCGAAACAAAATGCTCTTTGGTAACGTTGGCTTTGGTAGCCATACAGCCGTCGAGAGAGACGACGTAAGATAAGGAAAGAGTTCCAGTCCCCGAAATGGATAACGTCGAGTTACAGGCTGAATAGGTGGGAATAAATAAAGCTGCCTGATTCATTCAGCAACTTGATTCATTTTACCCTTCATTGCACGTCACATTGCAACTTGATTCAACCATGTGTCGACACCCTCGCTTGGCTCGAGGTGGTTGGTTGCGATGTTGACTAAATATTCGAAGTTGAAAAGTTTTCTAGCGTGAATCAAATTAAGCAGCAATCATGTCACGCCTCAGATCACAAGTTATCGCTTCCGCTGGTCAGAGGCACAGCGAAATTCAGATCTGCAGTGATCGACGAACGCATAAAAGGTAGATGCGTCTCGTATAAAGAGGTATAGCCAATCAGATGACTCCTCCAACATGCAATGAACTTTGAAGCCGACGACGATTGATAAATGTGAGGGCGTCGATAGTTTGCCACCTCTGGTGTTTTATGTCTTCTTGTTTGAATCAATCCACACATGGAGACATCTCAACTTCGAATATTTAGTCAACATCGCAACCAACCACCTCGAGCCAAGCGAGGGTGTCGACACATGGTTGAATCAAGTTGCAATGTGACGTGCAATGAAGGGTAAAATGAATCAAGTTGCTGAATGAATCAGGCAGCTTTATTTATTCCCACCTATTCAGCCTGTAACTCGACGTTATCCATTTCGGGGACTGGAACTCTTTCCTTATCTTACGTCGTCTCTCTCGACGGCTGTATGGCTACCAAAGCCAACGTTACCAAAGAGCATTTTGTTTCGAGTGCCACCCACCTACCTCCCAGGTGTATACGAGTGACTGCGACGTCCGTCCACACACGTGAATTTGAATACGAGGCTTAGATGTGC
Source organism: Aphanomyces stellatus (assembly GCA_009835185.1). Lineage (NCBI taxonomy): Eukaryota > Oomycota > Saprolegniomycetes > Saprolegniales > Verrucalvaceae > Aphanomyces > Aphanomyces stellatus. The sequence goes on along the minus strand of VJMH01006394.1, from coordinate 35,116 downwards.
TAGCGATGGACACTCACGCGTCGTATCACCATTTTTCAACTTGCGAGCCTCCCCACAAGCACCTCCCTCCAATGAAGTTCCAGCTCGTTCTGAGTGTTATTGCGATGACTATTGCCGCCATGACCGCCACGCCAGCCGGCAACGAGACTGCAGTGACGTGGGCCAAGCGGCCCTCTGTCAAGGGGGGTAGTGGAGCATGTTGCAGAGATGGCAGATAGCTACCAAACGATTGCGAGCACGGCCAAGATCAAGATCAAGGGAGGGCGTCCGTTGACAGGCGAATTTGTGTAACGCCGCAAGGTCGAGCGGAATGATATATTTATGTCCCTCATATTCGTGTTCTCTTGATTGTTTACTTGGAGGTGGTCACTCTGCAGGACTTATCAAATGTGGATATCAACACATTCTCGTCCAACCTGGACATGACAAGTGTTGAACGCGCAACTTCATTTGAAGGAAAAAACACATTGCTGCGGGTGATAGGAGGAAAAAGACAGAAGGAAAAAATGAATTGCCTTCAACTTATTTCTGCCCAGCGGTCGCCTCGAGTGTCCTGGCGGTGGCACAGAGAGGTCGGTCACCCGTGTAACCTGAAGGGGTTCTCAAACCTGCAAATGCAACCCTGCAACCCTCAACCCTGTTATATACAGTGTACCCCCTCCCCAGTTATATACTGGTGCAATCTGATTGACGGGTTTGGATAAAAGGATTGTCTAGAAATTTGACGTGTGGGCTTGGTCACCCCAGGGGTTCTCCAACCAGCAACATATTTTTCGTGCCCCAAACCCCATTAATATGTACACCGAAGCGACACCCCACCGACCTACAACCACCGCCGGTATGGAATTCATAAAATTGCATCGCGCGAGGTGACATCGCTTGTCAAGAGCGCGTGCGTGCGTAGACAACTTCAAAGTCGTTACGTCATCATGACTGTGCCTCAGCAGTCAAAGTGTGGATACATTCGACATGAGAAGCGCGTGAGGAAGCTCGACAGTGGCGGCCAAGCCACGAGAAGAGGAACAATGTGTGAAGAGAGCAACAAGGAAAGTGACTTACGGGGGCTTGGGGGCTTAACGAGGGAAAATGAAGTGAGGCTGTCAGACACCAGTTGATCTGATTGGCAGAAGGCACACTCCATCGAGTGTTTTGATTGGGCAACAAAGGGAAACCAGCTAATCTGGGGAAAACCCTGTGCCATGGGAAAAAGCGAGGGAACCAAAGGCAAAACCCAGATCGGTGCCAGAGTGTGGACACACACGACAATGCCACACCGTGACAAGCACCACCCATGAGTGGTGTATATCTTTTTTGATATGCATGGTTGGCCAATCAGCGTCAGCTTCAAGATGCATTACAGCTCATACTACCAATTTGATTGGCTATAACTGTGGCTCTGAATCCACAGTACGTGAAACCCATTGGTGGATCCAAATTTATCGGCATTTGATTGGGCAAATCCAATCGACTGTACAGTTGGGCGAGAGGTGGGACGGAGGCCACGGAACTTGGTCTTTGTATGCGATCACCTCCACTTGCAGCTTGATTGTGTTGTCCAAGGTGCGTTCTCGGCAATCTTCATGCGCAAGCGCCTCTTCCTCGCGGCGGCGGCGACGGCGGCCACCATGTCCGCTGCCCCCAGCACCCTTCCACCCATCGGCGCGTGGGAAGCCAGCACGTGTGGTGGCAAACTTCTTGCGCGCAGCTCCGAATTCGGCTGTGCCTTGGACAGGTGCAAGTGCTGGTCTGTGGTCTCCACGTGCGACGACTCACTCGGTTGTCTCGACGGGTCGTCCTCGGCCTGTCTCGGCCAGTGCCGTCTCACACGTACGTCCGAGCGTCGCTCGCCCTGATCCATCCTGAATGTCCTCCTCCTAGCATTGGGTATTGCCTTGAACGTGCTCCGATGGCTCTTTGTGCTGGGCTGTCCCATCACGGTCTTTGGCTACCACGTGCTCAAGATACGTCGCTCTCTCTTGACTGTCGCCACCGACGATGCCAAGAACGATGACGTCGATGGCCGCGACCACCTCGAAGAGTTTTACCGCAAGCAGCAAGTCATGGACATCGTGATGGACCAAGTCCACGAGCAGCGCCGCATGATGGGCCGCGTCCTCTGGCGTGTCATGCATCCGCTGGCCAACAAAGCGCAGATCGAAGCACAGAAACGGCGGCGACGCGGACGACGCGCAATGCCGCCGCCATTGGACGACCAATACATGACCCTGCAGACGCCAACGTCGGCGGCGACAATCCAGTTTCCACCTGATGAAATGGAGGCCGCGGTGATGCCACTGGATGAGTACGCTTGGCGCACGGCTGCTTGAAGACTCATTTGTAGATTAGGTACATTGACTTGGGCAAACTCAACACTGGCCACACGCACGGTGGTTACGTCATCAACATGCATCCCCAGATATATTTGGAAACGATGCGTGAAAGTACGTCGTGTTTTCCTTGATGCCTCTAGCATGTTGATGTGTGATTGCGTAGACGTGGTACCGAATCTGCTCGCCTGGATCTTTGTGATCCTCGTGGCCATGTTTGTCGCGGCCGTGCACCCGTTTCCTCTCGACGCCTCGACGATCGAGCTCACCCCTGGCGGCGTATGTGTCGACGCGCACGGACAATATTGCTCGAGATTCAACTGGACAATAATGTCCTCGACATCCCTTGACGTGACCATGCAACACGACGGGTTGCCCCATGTCCCCGACGTCGTCGCTTTGGAAATGCAGTTGGATACGGCCGGCGCGGCTCGTCCCACGGATTACGTCCTTGGATTGTACCAACTCTCGCTCACTGGCTTGAATCCGCGCCAGCCACTCATCCAAGCGTACGTCAACAAATTGGCCACGGCCTGCGTCGGGGAAGTGTGCGCGAACATTCCGCTCGCGAGTGTCCTCCTCGACCGCTATGACACGTCGCTCGTCGACGTGCGGGACCAAACCTACCACATTGCCCTCGTCTTTGGACCGTCGTCGTCGCCCTTGCCGCCGTTCCACCTCGTGTTGACAGCCTACAGCAATCCGTTCACGTGGATTCAGGTCAGTATGCGCACGATCCTCGGTCTGCTTGCCTTGGTTTACCTTGGCCACTACTTGCGCGCGCTGTCGCTCCATTTTGCCCAGCGGCACCCTGACGTTAGCACGTCCATCTACGTTCGAATGTGCGGGCACTTGAGCCTCGAGCGACAGCTCCTCGCGCTCGTCTTGCTTTTCTTGGCCATCCATCACTGCCCGCTCCTCCTCGTTCCTTCGCTGCCGTGGTTTGGCTCCCCGCCGCACGCGTACGTCGTCTTTCGCACGGTGTTTGAAACCCTCTTTTACGTCGCTCTGCTTGGCTCGCTCTTGGTTGTCCTTGATGCCTACCGCCAAGACGCGCGACGCTTCACCAATGGCATCTCGCTTTCGATCGTCAGCGTTCGGTCCATCGTCGTCAAAGGCGCTTTGGTCGGCGGCGTCCTCGCGCTGCGACTCACACTCACGCTGGCCCTCGAACGGCGCTTCGGTTCGACCGTCAACATTGCTCAATGGGTGTCGTTGGCCGACACGCTCCTCCTCGTGGGTGCGATCTCGGTCTTCTTTTACGTGACCACACTGGTCCACCATGTGTTGGAGACGCAGCGGTACTCGGAGACACGGTATCTCTCCCTGAGCTTCCGCTACCTCACGGTCATTGCGTTTGCGATCCTGGCAATCCTGCTCCTCAACACGGTCTTTCTCGCAACGTACGCCCAAGTATCGACGACGAAATCGACTCAAGTGCCGGCCTCGCCCCTCGTCACGGATGTAGGTGTGACTGGCTTGGTCTTCTTTGCCGTGCTGGCATTTTATCCCCCCAGCAAGCTCGAAAGCGGACGCATTCCCCGCGGGTATGTCATTCGCGAACGCCGCCAATTTGTGTCGACCCCCCAAGAAATATCCCCCTCTGCGGCGACGACCATGACACCTCGTCCGTCGACCCCTTCGTCGCCCCACCTCCATCTTCCCGGAGGGGGAACCCTTCGACGCATGACGGCCTTTCGTGCCAAGCCCAGTTCGCACCCCCATCGGCTCTTTTGCATTGAAACTGCCTGCCTCCTCCTCAATTGCTCGCGCCATGCATACTATCGGTCGTCGTTAAACCTACCTGCCGACACGGGCGAGGATGGGGTTGTCAAGTACCCCGCGACGTCGTACGTAAACCAGTTCGCCCTGCTCCGCGACGGCCTCGAAGAAGCGACGTGCATCCATGACGTCGAAACAGATACGCACTGCGTTGTGCTCCACACAGATTTTAAAATCATTTTCGCCTTTCGGGGCACGGACAGTCGAGCAAATGTGAAAACAGACTTGGAGTTTGCTTTGGACAGCGTGCCGTGGCTGCCCCCAGGTCAGTCGTGACTAAAGCGTGACTCACAAGGGTCGTAGCACACGATGTCAAGCAGACGCCGTTTGTCCACCGTGGCTTCCTCACAGCCTACGCTGCCGTCCGAGAACAATGCCACGCTGCGCTCAAGGATTTGCTGGCCCGATACGACGACATGCGAGGCTGCTCGTCAACGGCCGTGCAAGTGTATTGCACAGGTACGAGACTGGTCATCATGGTGGGGTTCGATTGCAATGTTAGGGCATTCCCTTGGGGGAGCGTTGGCCACGTTGGCGGCCCTGGATTTCAAGCTCAATCTGCGCCAGGCGGCTGTACTGTACAACTATGGCTCGCCCCGCGTGGGCACACACAGCTTTTCCCGTGTTTTCAACTCGGAGGTCCGCGATTGTCGCAAGGTTAACAACCCGACGACATGTGTTGTAGATTCCACTGGCCTTTCGCCTTGTGAACGAAGGTGACATCATTTGCGGCCTCCCGCAGCGCGTTACGACCAAGTGTTTTGGCCAGAGCAAGAAATTGTACAAGCACGTTGGGACCGAAGTCGTCATGGACGGCAAAGTAAACGGCGACTTTATCATCCGACCAACGTTTGCCGAAAAAGATTTGGTGCGGCGATCGTCTACACCAGGGTGACTAAGTTGTGACTAGATTGTCGAAGTGCGCAAAAAGCCCGGCCGCCACTACTTGAAAGGCTACAAGGAAAACTTGGACGTGATTCTAGACAGCGCGCTCCAGAGTGAGCTCAAAGTTGGAGACTTTCGCGTGCAGAATGCGCTTGAAGAGGCCTTGTACCAAGAGAGCATGGACGAAGAGAGCGACGCATGACGACCCCCTGTGAATTATTTTGTACTTTAATCAAAAACCTCTCTCGTTTTGTTGGGCGATGGTATTGGTGGCGGCGGCAGTTTCATCGAATGTTCTTCATTTTTGTTCATCGAATTTTGTCCTTGCTTGCCATCGATGGACTTGATCGCTTGAACATGGGCAACATACTCTCTTGCGGCGTTTGTGATGGGAGGTTGCCAGCCTTGGGCAAGTTGGCCGTGGACCCACTCGAGGTTTCGTCACATAGTGTAGCCCCACCTTGACGAAGCAGCGACGTAGAAGCCACCAACAGCCATGCCACCGGCGGACCAAGTGCGCACGGCATACCACAACATTTTGGCCGACCGAGGACTTGCACCGACCACATGCAACGAGCTCTGTCTCATCGAGTCACCAGAGTCGCAGTGGCAGCACGTGTTTCTGTTGGCATACTTGTAAAGAGGCGAGGCGTCACGTGGGTGTTGTAGGGCCAAGATCGCTGTGCCATCCGGCGCAGTAGATCCCAAGGTCTTTGCCGAGCAGATCATGTCGCTCCAGTACCGCAATGGTGTCGTCCTCGACAACCTCGCCCTCATCCGCACGTTCATCGCTCGCTCGTCCACGTACGCTCGTTTATCCTTTAATGGTCATTGAATCGGTGGTAGCGAATGGATCGAGGCCTTTGTCAAGCACCAAGGCCTCCATGCGCTCCATCTCTTCCTCCCGCAGCCATCGATGCCGATCGTCGAATTCAACGTGACCCGCGGCCACGCGATCCTCGCCGTCTTCTGGCGCCTCTGTCATTTCCAACCAGTGCTCCGTCGCTTTGGCGCATCCTCCAGCGACGAGGCGCAAGCGTGCCTCCTGGGCATAGCCCTTTGTCTCTTATCGCGCCAAGCCGCGCTCAGAATCAAAGTCCTGCGGCTCCTTCGCCTCGTCGGGCTCGCGACCCCGTCTGGCCCCACCGCCGTCATCCGCGCCCTCGAAAACCTCGATAAAGTCCGCCGCGTCGCGCCTCTCATGGCGGAATTACTCCAGGGTGACGTCTCAATCGTCCACGACCAAGTTTTTTCCTTTTTGGTCGTCCTCTTGGAAGCTGAGGCCAGCGATGACAACGTAACGACTCCCAAGTGGCTAAGCGCGCAGCTTCGCGACGCGTCCGTGGTCGACGTGCTTGGTCGCAACGGTCCATCATCCTCGAGACATGCCTTGCGGTGCCGGGAGCTTGTCCAAGCGGACATTGTAACGCAGTCGTCGCCCGTGTCAGAGAAGCTGGCCCAGCTGGTCACGCGAGCAAAATCGGCCCGCGCCGAATCGGCGCTGCTCCAAATCGTCCAATCGCTCATGGCCGCCGACGACCCCGAGGCAACATGGCAGCAAGTGGCCGCGCGTCTGACGCACCCACCGTCATCCCCAGCCAAAACCAGGCCACCGCAACAATCAACCAAGTTCATCAAGGCGGCGGACCATCCGAAATACGCGAAATACTTCAAGATGCTGCAAGTGCGCGTGCCCGAGGACTTGGTGCGGCAGCGCATGATTGCCGACGGCGTCGACGAGCACATGCTGGCCACGCCGACTTTGATTGTCGGTGCCACCGCCAGCCTCGACGGGAACGATGACACGATCGTTCTCGATGACGTGGCATCACCACGTGGCAGTAAAAGTAGCAACGTGCTCAGCCCCATCCACGCAGCGCAGGTTTTGACCATTGTCGACAAACTGCCATTTCCGTTGGCCCAACTTGGTTTTGTTATCGCTCGCAGTGACGCGTCCATCTTGACAAACGTCGTCGTCGACAAGTTGCTCGTGCTCTTGGCCATCCCAAGCCAAGTTGAAAAGGACGCCCTGGCAGACGACAAGGAAAGAGCAATATGGAGTGATGCCGAGCGAGCGGTGCACTTGGTCCAAACGGTAGCGAATCCACTCTTGTGCTGGCAGTCGTACTGGCAATTTCCTGCACTGACGACTGAATTGCGTGACAAATGCGCGTGCGTGCAAGCTGCGTGCGAGGAAATTTCCCAGTCGACTGCGTTGTTCGAGGTAGGCAACGTCAGACGCCGTTACGCTCAGGTCGGTCTAGTTGCTTCAAATTGGTGTTGAGTTGGAGCTATACACTGCATTTGGCTGGACGTTGTTGTCGGAAGAAGAACGATCGAGCCGTCGCGACGACGCAGCGAGTGCTTTGGATGTCTTGGCCGAGGTACGTGCGTGCCCCTCTGCACGAGTGTACCATCGTGAGACTTGTAGACACTCCGTGAGAAGAATCCGTCGTTGCTTCAATTTGGCGCGACGCTGCAGCACTTGCCCAAAGCAGTCGCAGTCAGCAGTGCCGATTTGCAAGCCATTCTGGCGGAGCAGCACACCAGCATTCAATTCATTGCCGCCCATCAACCAACTCAGACAACTGAACCATGGACGACCTTCCTTGCCGCGGCGCACTCAAAGCTTCATGCTAATGACGCCCTCCTCGCAGCCACACTCGCGCGGCTTGACGAGACCGTCGCGCAATGTTTCGGACACTGTGCGTTCCCACGAGAGACATTTTTTCAAGTGTTGCACCACCTGAGCAACACGATGGCGGCGTCAGCAGTCGCCACAACCACGGACAAAGGCAATGTCGCCCACTCCTGCTGACACTCAAGTTGTCGCGGTTGTAGGGTTGTTTGTTCATGTCGCCGAGGAACGTGCACAGAACGTTCTGTCGCCCCGGCGCCTCGCAACCACCCAAACACACACGGCGGCGTGACGCATATTTGTATCGTCTGCGATTGTATACTAGTATAGATTTTGTGGTTGTGATTACGAATACACTAAATTGTCTGTTTCCGGCACCACGTATGAATACGGTGTGCGCGAGCCTTCGGGGATTATCCAGTGCCACATGTCCGTGTCCAAGGGTTGGGTCATCGCAGACATTATGCCGCCGGTGAACCCGCGCAAGTTATCGTCCACTTGTGTCATATCGAGCACTTGCACTTCGTTCCACGTCTTTAGGTTTACGCGCACGACTTTGCCTAGACGCACGATTCGTCGTTACAAAATGTTCGGAGTATCCAGAATGTATCTAAGTGCACTCACCAGAAAAGCGCACGCCGTTGAAATAGGGCACAAAGAAGCCGTATTCCCCTGAAGCCCCGCCACCAAGGAACCCACGCAAGTCAACGTCGGGTAAATTGGGGATTTGAGTCCGCAACGCGATCGTGAGATCGAGGACGTCGACGAATGCTGGTTGAAAATTGTCCGTGTCGATGCGGACAATTTTTCCAAAATTTGTTTTCTGGCTCGGGTTCAGTCGCCGTTGCACAAGGTTGTTTTGGCCGTTGCGGTGGGGCACCATGATTGCGTACTTGCCATCTACACCGACAAATGATGACTTCACCAACAAGTTGACCCTGTCTCACAGGCATAGCCACGCATGAAGCCTTTGAGGGATGGATCCACCAATGTCAAATCCAACGTCTCGAGCGCCAGCGTGAGCAAGTTCATGCGCACGACGAGGCCGTGATAGGGATTCACGGTGGGGGATATCGTGTCGGCGGTCCACATGTAGGGCACGAAATACGCAAACGAATTCACTTCGAGGTTAGGGCTAAGCACAATCCGACGATGGAATCAGACGTACCCGTGAACCCACCAAAGTAGCCACAGGCATATTTGGGATCCAAAATGGACAAATCGATGATTTGGGTCGAGGCAAAGTCGTTCAAATCAAGCTGCACCATGAGACTCGACGTTGGCGTGGGGAAATATTTGTAGTTTGGGTTCAACTCCAATCCAACTTTATTCCGGTCGAGCGGGACAAGGTACGCGTAGTGGTCGTCTATGTTCAAGGGGTAGGGTCGTATTGAATCAAATGTTTCGTACAGACAAACCCGCCACCAAACCCCACGAGCCGTGCGTCAATCAGAGACAAATCGAGGACTCGAATGGCCCCACCGTTGTGAAACTGAGACAGGTCGACGCGGACAATTTTGCCCCCTAGGCCATTGGCGTTGACACGTTGGACAAAGTAGCCAAAGTTGTTGTCTACGTCATCACGATATGGTGCAAATGGACTACGTCAGCACGTACACGTAAAACACGAGACAAAGCCGGTCAAGGTCGGGTCGACGGTCGTGAGATCCAGCGTCTCGACTGCGGCGGGGAGAAACGAAGGCAATTTCGAATTCGGGATCATGGCATCAAAGGCCCGGAGGTAGATTTTGGCGATTACGCCCGAATAGCCTTGGTTGTTCATGAACGGACTCAGATACAGGATTTCCTCGATGACGGGGACGCTATCGTTGAAAATGGTATTGGCCGGATTGACAAGGTACATGGCGCTGTCCACCAAGGCCCACTTGGACCGATTGTGAAACGTTTCCAGGCTCACGTTCACGTAGGTTGTCGTTGTCACAACTACAACACATCGAGTGGTACAATGTCGTGTGCATCCAACCTGTAAAGCCGTCGTAAAAGCCAGCAAGGCGTGGGTCGATCGCTGAGAGGTTGAGCACTTGCAGCTGGTTTGCGAACGGCCCGATGCCAAAGAACGTGTTCAAGTCGGTGAATTCGAGCACGAGTGACGGGCGGGGTCGCTTGACGCCTTGAACGTCCAATTTGACGCGCGTGAGCTTGCCGTGGAAATTGTTGCCGTCGTAGAATGGCACCAAATACATGTATTTGGCCGCTACGAAACACACACAGCGCGTTGGCGATGTCTGTTGTTGATCCAAACGTACGGTGAATGTTGTAGACCAACGACACACTGGTCACGCTTTTGTTTAGTCCCGTCTTTGCCGCGTAGGCTTGGATCGTACAGTCGAATTCTGGCAACACGATGGACGCAGCGGGCGGCAACAGCGCGAACGGCGTCACGACTGTGCCGTTGGCCGCTGTGATTGCGTAGTAAATCGACGCGGCGCGAGTTTGCGTAAACAATCGCACGGACGCGTGGGTGAGGAACGTGCCACCATTGGGGACAAATGTGGGTCCTGCGGCCGCGCCTAGTTATCTAGTCGTTCAGTATCCCCAACCCTGAATCAGAAACTCTTGTTCAAACTGACCTTGCCATTCGTAGTAGGTACTTCCGAGGCGCGGCAAATAATCTGCCGGAAAGGCATATCGATCCGTGTGGGAGATGTAGCACGTGTTGGCCTCCATATCAAATGAAAGACATGCCAAGTCGACATTGCAGATGGACGCGCACTGCTCTGGTGTCGATTGGGGCAAGACGAGTGCGTTGCTCTGGTTTCGAAAGCCGTAGCCAGACACACTTCGAAAGAGCAACACGTTGGTTGAGGCAACGAGGCGGCGATGATGCGATGGTACTTCGCCAGGGAGATCATCGAGGCAACCGCCGTCGCAAAAATCGAGGCCTACGAAGGGTGGGGCATGGGCACGTGGGCTGTTTGGGGCAATGTACCTCCAACGACGGACAAAAAATGGTCTACTGTAGGAGATGCATCAATAGCAGCGAGACACAGACAAGTCAAAAGCCAGCGCAACTCAGCCTTCATTGACGACGCCGTGGGGTTGTCCCGATGCGCTGCTCTCGCTTGGCCTCAGCCCGACTCGTAACGGGCACCAGTTTCGAATACCGTTTCGTAATACTGCATCCGGAACTCGTGCGACCCACATCCGAACCAAACCCATATGTCGAGTTGTGCAGCGAGGAATAATGGTGCCCATGAACACACGGAGGTAGCTGTGATGGGGATATGTGCACCAAAGCACCAGTATTCATAGGCCTACGACTGGGCTTCGTGTCTTGGGGTCGCAGGCGCCGATTGTCATTTCTGTCAGCTTTAGAATCGACGAGTCAGCGGGCCAATCAAATCACTCTGTGACGCCCATTGGTCGGTCTCGTGTCTGGCACAAAAAGATCACGGATGCGCGCAGTGGACGTTGTCGTGGTCGGTGGCGGGCCTGCCGGCATCTTCTGTGCCCAGGCCATCACCCATCTCCTTCCCTCGAAATGTCGCGTCGTCGTGCTCGAAGCACAGAAAGAGTTGCTCAAGAAGGTCAAGATTTCGGGTGGCGGCCGGTGCAACGTCACGCACGCGCGCGGCAAATTCTCGCTTCGAGAGCTCGTCCAGCAGTACCCGCGCGGGCAAAAGGCGCTGCACAGCCAGCTAAGTCGATTCGGAATCGATGAAAGCCACGCGTGGTTTGAAGGCCGCGGCGTCGTGCTGCACACAGAGGCAGACGGCCGCGTCTTCCCATCGACCAACACGAGTGCCACGATCGTCTCGACACTGCTCGACGCCGCCAAGCTCGTTGAGATCCACACGCGCGCCAAGGTCGTCTCGTTGAAACGAACCGACGACGGGCGATTCCACGTCGTCTCCCAGCACAAACAGACGACGACCGAGCAAGCGTGGTCAGCGGCGTGCGTCGTCGTGGCCGGCGGGTCGTCCGTACCGCTCTGGTCGCTCGTGCACCACTCGTTTGGGATTGAGATTGCCCCCCCCGTGCCCTCACTCTTTACATTTCAAATCGACCACGACCCACGACTCGATGGCCTCGCCGGCATCGCCGTCGACCCCGCGCGGGTGTCATTGCCCAAGGCCCTCAAGTTGCCGCCGGTCACTGGCCCCGTCCTCATCACGCACACGGGCTTGAGTGGCCCTGCGATTCTCCGCCAGAGTGCTTTTGCCGCGCTGCACATGCACGCTGCCAAGTACAAGATGCCCGTCGAGATCGACTGGACCGGCGGGCGCCACCGTCCCCACGAGGTTGGTTCCCATGTGCAACAACTCGCTCAAGTTGGAGTAGGTGCTCCAACTCCTCAAGGACCACCGGCGGGTTCACCCCCAGCGCAGCGTTCGCTCCGTCTGTCCCTTGATCGATGCCGACGGCAAGCCGCTCCTCCCGCAACGCCTCTGGAGCCGCCTCGCCCTCGACGCCGACGTCCAATGGTCCAACGCTTCCAACGAGATGCTTCAACATGTCGCCCAGAACGTCGCTCAGTCGACCTTTACGACCACTGGCAAAGCCACGTTCAAGGACGAATTTGTGACCGCGGGCGGCGTCGAGCTGGCCCAGTTGACCAAAGATCTTGAAGCCAAACACGTGCCAGGCCTATTCTTTGTCGGCGAGTTCCTCAATGTGGATGGGGTCACGGGCGGATTCAACTTTACCAACTGCTGGAGTTCGGCCACAGCGGTCGCGCACCGAATTGCGAGCGTGGTAACTGCGCCGCCTCCATAAGTGTGCAGTTGTGTCGCAATGTCAATGTGCTGCTTGGACGTTGAAGTTGACGTTGTGTTTTATAATTTCAGCCAATCCCTAGCATTCGTTTCGTGACACAGGCCCCTCAAGCTTGCGATCTTCCGAATTTGTCCCTTCAAGTGTTGACGCCAACTCTGGCTTGGAGGCTTCGTCAACGTCTTGTCAACGAGCCCACACGATCTAGAGGATACTCGAGGTTAACACCATAAGCGATATGAGCGATATACCATAAGCGGAAACCTTCTCATCCACCATCGGTATAGGTGAGTGCAACGTGACGACAAGGGTCGCGTTTCGTTGTGCTGTTGTGATTGGTCTAATTATAGCCAATCATCGAGGCTTCTCTGGTTTCAGTCCGTGGACATTACTTTCGCGGGAGGCAATGTGAGTGCTCGCGGTGGAATCTCACCTGTACTTTACCGGGTGGAAACGTCAAAGTGTACTTTAACGGGTACATTCAGCGTCGAACTGTGGTTTAACGCACGTTTTTTGAAACAAAAACGTTTGTCGCGGCGCACCAGCTGTTGTCACGATAGAAATATCCGGATAGTGTCCAATTTGTCCATACAGTCGCCGAGATCTGGGCGCGATTATCCGGATACCGACCGGCCTAAAATCTCCAAAAACGCATCACCTGTAGCGGCTGCTGGGGGGCCGTGTCAGAAGTGAATTTCAGACAAGCATGGTGAATTGCGCGGCGTGCTCCAAGGCGGTGTATTACAACGACCCCCAGGTCCGCGGGAAGGCGACACTCTTGTACCACAAGAACTGCTTCAAGTGCACCGAGTGCGCGTGCCAGCTCACGTTGAACACGTTTGCGTACCACGGCGAAACGCTGCTCTGCAAGACGCACTACACGAGCACGTTTCGAACGACCAACTCGTACGGCGGCGAAGACAAGTTCAAGAAGCAAAAGGAAAACATCGTGCCGGCCGCCGTGGTCAAGGAAATCACGGCGGCGGCCGCGGCCACGTCCATCAACGACACGGCCGCCGCGCCGCCGGCTCCCCTGGAGCTGGTCCAGCCCGACATGAACGACAAGCCGACCAAGGTCTCCCCCCTCCGCGACTCTCTCTCGTCCAACCCGTTCCTCCGCAGCGATTCGGGTCGCAGCTTGCGCTCGAGCTCGGATGCGTCGTCTGGTCCCAACTCGGCCGAGAAGAAGATCAGCCCCAACAACGGCGTGCCCAAGGTCATGCGCGTTTTTGGCGGCAGTCCCAAGTGCGAAGCATGCAAGGCCAGTGTTTATGCGAACGACCTCAAGACCCAATTGGAAGGCAAGGTGTTCCACCAAACGTGCTTCAAGTGTGCGACGTGCGCGACGCAGCTCAACCTCAACAACTTTACGTATGCCGGCGACCTCCTCATGTGCAAGGTGCATTACATGGAACACTTCCACAAGAACAATGGCTACGCCGGCGGCGACCAATTCAGCAAGAAATAGATGTATTAACCCCGGCACGACCAACAGAGGCGACCTATATGTGTGTGGAAACAACGACAGGAGGAGGGGCTCGCATGCGGGGCAGTGAGTAGGCAACGCCCCTCGTGCACACGACTACATGCGACCTTGTTGGCCTCATTGAACGAGACAAGGAAGACACAACCCATCCAACAATGCAGGACACGGGATGACGATGGGCGTAAACGATTGACCTGAGAGGTTCCACATGTCAAGCGAGGGGTCGTAGCATGGCACTCACGACCCTGAGATTCGTTTTGCAGAGAAGCGCTGTGAGTGCCGCGGGGGTGTCCAAGACCTCTACGGATCGCGTCGAGAGCGCGTCGAGTCATGCCGACAAGGATTTCTAGCGTTGAAGTTTGTATGGGTTCGAAAATATGTAGGTTATTCAAATAGAAATATCAATGCAAATTTAATCAAAAGCAAAAGAAACACTACATTGCTGAAGATGATTCAAAAGTCCAGCGCCGAGAGGCGTCATGTAAAAACATTCCCACCCGGAATGCAGGTTCCTGGAATGCTGGTCTCTTCATTCGGATGAAATGTGTTATACGGATAGCCATCCGGAACCGACAGCCGTCCGGATAGTCCTTCTGCCATCCGCCGACATCAAACGAATTCCACGCAGACACGAAAGAAGCATCATGTCGGTCGACCACCAAGCGCCAAAGGAAGGCATGGAATGCCTCGCGACGATGGAAGACATCACGGAGGAAACCTACGTCGAGTACCAAACGTTCCCCAGTATGTTGTGGCACCCATGCCTGTTTTGCGCCGACGTCGTCAATCAACTCCAGAGAGCGCAATTCCCCGCCTATATGAAGGGCGTTCAAGGTATGGCGTGCTCACTTGTAGGTTTTGAAGCTCGTGGACGTAGAACCTGACTGCAAGGCCGAGCTGCGGCGACTGCTGGCCAAAGGCCCTCCGATCTGGATTGAAGACAAGTATGGGTTTCCGCTGCCGGAGAACGGCGACACACATGTGGTGGCGCTGTGGTTCTGTGGTGCGAACGAAGAGAAGAGCGCGAAATTGGCGGGGGCCGTCGAAGGCGACGAGCGAGAAAAGCTGTGGTCGGAATTGAAGGATCTCTTGAACGCCATGGAAGACGACAAGGAAGAAGTCCGAGACTGAATAGATGAAGTTCAATCGCAACATTGCTGCATGTACACGCGAAGGAATACTTCATGCAACGTGCCAGATATGGGCAGAGAAAATTAAGTACAATCAGTGAACCCTCGACAGGGAGGTAGTTTTTGCGTTCTGCGCGGGGCTCGTGCCACTATTTCCCGAAACACCAATCTGCGTGGCGCCGTCCATCCACATCACGCATTCGCCCATCCTCCCGTTGACCAAGATGCTCGACAGGCCGGTGCATGCCGTCGCGCTCTACCGCGCGCAACGTTTGTCCGACCTCCTCCTCTTGTCGACCGATGGGCGATCATCCCCTGTGACGTTTGGACAAACCAATGGAACGTGCGCCTTGAATATAATGTACATGGTCGTGCCTTACAGCCGCCCCTCGTCATCGTGCTGTTGAGAAGTTGCGATTGACGCAGACAAAATTTTCGCCCATACCTGGGACAACGTGCGTTGGGGGACATTCCATGCAACGACAAGACATGCGTGATGTAAGCAGCGACAAAGCATCAGCGCATAAATTGTACCTACTTTAATTCACGTTGAACACAAGTTATCTTTTCATCAAAAAGAAGCTGATAGATTTATCTCGTCGGGGTAGATGTTTGCACCACTCTCGCGGCTGCTGCTGCTGCCCATGAAGATCCGACGACTGGCTTCGTCATCTTTGGCTCGGTGTTTGGTGCTGCCTTTCGATCTCCAAGCAATCCAGCCCCTCACTCGTGGCACCATCGAGCTGTCTCTCTTTGCCTCTATCGTGGGTCATCCCCAGCCAGCCAATCACCACTGATCCTTTGTTCCGATTCAAAGGCCACAATTTGGACCCCGCTGACACAAAAGTCGAGAAAACAACGCAGTAATGCAGTACTACGTGCCTTCACATTGCGCAGAGGGGAGTTGTTCGCCCAACCAGGCACGGCGTCGTTTGGCATTTTGGGCATGATTCTCCTTGTGTCCAAATCCATTCTGCCGAGAGAGTAACATATGCAACCAAATTTCCATCACCAAACTCCAACCAAACAAGCCAAGATCGTACAGTAGAGATATAGCTTCGTGGGCCTCAACTGCTTGGTCTGGCTGGCTTGGCCTCCTCTATCTTCCATGTCAGCTCTTCTGGGCCACTCGAGCTCGATACGCCTGGCATGTCTATCTTAACGGGACGCTTGTGAGTGTCCCTGGGCATCGTCGTGCCTTCGTGGCCGCCGCTTTCGGTCCGATCGAACAAACTTGAGATGCAATGCCATGGGCGTCGAATGCATAGCCAATAGGTCGACCAACGGCGTCCTACACTGGTGAGGAATGTTGTCCAAGCGAAAGCCATTGCATGCAAGTGCGTAGTGTCGCCATATGTACTTCCTAGGACGGGTCCATGAAGCTGTTCAAGGTATCATCGGCTGGAAATACCACGAGATCCGCGGCCGCTGGACATGCTGCGTCAAAGCCTTCTGGATCGCCTTGAGCAAAAGGGAGTACGTTGCAGAGACGCCAACGACGACAGGTAAGCACGTATTATCCTCCAAGTGGAGCGAGAACGGGAGCGTCGTCGCCGGCAAAGCAACTTCGACTGCGTTTTGGATCTCCGCCAAGGTCGCACCGGGGCGGATATCCCGACATGTTTTATCTAACAAAAGGAATTATCTAGGACACTCTATTTTTCTGTCATGTACCTGTCAGTAACTGTAGTAGCAGGGCCTCGCCATTGCCAGCCTCTCCTGTATTCCCTTCAGCATCGCTCATGAGACTCGCAACGCTCCAACGATCATGCACAACCTGATTGGCCGTTTTTCGACGCCAAATCCCTTGAAATAGCCAATCAAAACTCTTAATATTGGCCAATTAGCGTGCGTGAAACTAATCAATAACATGTCCATTGAGCATGAGCGTCACTGGCGATGTCAGGGCGACCACCACACACGAGGACGAACGTTCCTGTCTTGACAAGGACTTCAGCTAGGAGAATCCCCATGGACTGTACAAGCTTTAAAAAGCCTGCCCATGCATGCATGTATAAACTTTAATAAATTTGAATTGTCAAAGGACTTGCTTTTTTTCAGAATGCGAAGATACGCACCCAACCTCACCCCTGGAAATTGTATTAGATATCAAACCACGGGGTAGTCATCATGTCCTATCGCCTTGAACGGTGTCGCCTTTCCCATACATAGAGCTTTCGAATCGTTCGTCATGTTGGTGCCAAAGGAATCAACATGGTGCAAGTCCTTGCGATACCCCTTACGCACCCTCGCGACAAATCATGGTAAAAAATAGCATACGGTCGACTGTACCGATGTATCATCTGCGTTCCGTGTAAATTTCAACGCATCCCCTCGCCACGGAAAAAGATATTAGTATATATATCTTTCATTCTCCAATTTTCAAAGTCTCCAATAATATCCCCGTCAAGCCATGAAGTTTACATCGCTCCTCACGTCTTCCATTCTCGCCAGCAATGTGCTCGCCACGAACATCACAATCATCTTCCCTGGCAACAGTGGCTCTGAATATACCTTTCGCAAGCCCCATCGCCTACCTTCATGTGAATCAAACACGTGGAACATTGGCGGCAACACGTACGACGGCATCACGACCTGCGCGTCAGCTCCTTCGTCGCACTACGGCAACAACACTGCGGCTTCGACCATTTCCGTCATTCCGTTCCGTTGTGGCAAGTATTGTGCCAAGCCCAATGCCCGCGGCATCACCGAGTGCGACCGTTGCTACTACGGCTGGGGTCAGCTCGTGGAAGGCAAGATCGACCCGTGGTGGAGCGAAGCCGAAGCGGCCAAGGGCAACGAAACCATGTCCAAGTACTTTGTGCCGCAAACCATCTCAAGCTTGCACAACCTCCGGTCGTGTCTCATGGTGACGGACAAGGGTCTGTCGAAGTTGTGCGACCGCGTCGTGCGCAAGGAGCTCAACCCGGATGGAGCAGCGGCGACGTGCATCAAGGATGGCAAGTCGACGCCCTTTGCCAAGCCATTGGCAGACAACGATGAGTGCGCCAAGTATGTCGTTTCGAACAACCAAGTGATCTGCCAAGCCTAAGACACGCGCTATGTTTGTAGGTCAGCAAGCTGACATTAACCCGCCAATATATTGTTGTTTGCATCCGTGTACTACGTAGTATTATCAACTCAGTAAGGGTAGGGGTAGTCTTTGCCAATACAGTAGCAGCTGTGTCAGATGTCACGAACACACTCATGATACACTTCTGCCCCGAATAAGACCCAAATACAGGTAGTATATCCATGTAAGAATCGGCACAAAAAGCACTGCAATAAGTTACACTGTAATCGCACATACCAAGCTGAATTCGGCGACTAATTGCGGCCACTCGCTTATGTGCAACGAGTAGGTGCGCTAAATTGCTAAATTGGGAACGAAAGCCCCACTCGTTGACTGGAAGCGTGAAGATCGACAGCATTGATTGCACTGCGGGGCCTAAGTAGTTTATTGATCTACTCTGTCGACGCAGTCCAGCGAAGATAATACAATTAACTCGGTCACATACATACATTGTATAGTGAGATGCAGGGAACAGGCTACTGTGTACGAAAGGCTTCACTTCCCGATAGTCCGTTCAACTTATTTCACGACGACAATGCATCAATTGGAGTTCCACACGAGTGGACGGGAAGAGGTTATTCACGCGTGGTAATTTTGACCAATGACTCTCCCCCAACGTAAACTCTGTGCATTCGCGTGCAACTGATGTGGCTGCATGACGACGCATGCCGACCACCACCGGCGAGATAGGCTTGGCAATGACGTACCCCAACTTCCATTCATATTTGTGGGGTGATTTGCACCGATAAGCGATGGGACACACAAAACAATTCACAGGTCAGGACTTCTATGTACCGCTTATCCAGAGAAATGCGAAGCGGTGGAAAGGCATTGAAAGTTCTGCTTGTATGGACGATAATTCGTGACAAATAGTTATTCAAATGTGCCTCAATGCGAATTGTTCGTGAAGGAGGGAAGGCCATCATTTTCGAATCGTAGCTGAGTAGTATACTGAAATCAAGTTAAGGTGCATTCGCCTGCGGCCGACGCAACGTAAACTTTTGACTCATCGCGTGATGCGTCGGATCGTCTCGAAGGAACGCTCATCCACTCGACGGACGAGCGCCATCACAATGTTCATTCAAGAATTGGCTAAATCGAGATGAAGACCTCCGCCATCCTTGTCGCAATTGCTACATTTTCGGCTTCCACGACCACTAAGGTCTCCGAGTCTGTGCCGCCACGATGGAAGACATTCCCTATATGGTGCCTTCCAAGAGAATGTTGACCTACCTGGCAACGATATCGGTAGAGATGGCCTGCTGCAGCCAGTGCGCCAACAATCGACACTGCAAAATTGCGGGCTGGAACAAGAACCAAAGCAAGTGCTACTTCAAGCAGCCGTGGTGTTGCCCTCGACGGCGCGACGGGCCAGTGTGCTGAACCGATGGGAAGCAGCAGGAAAAAACAAAAATGCAACAATGGGGGAGTGCCGACTCCCAGAAAGAATAGTTCAACCGCTTCTCGATAAAACTGAGACTGAGCATCCAACGACAAGTTTGGTCTGCGCAACCGTTTCCCCGAAGGGGCGCCTGGTCTCGACCAATCACAGCCTTAGATCTCATACACTTACTTTTACTTTTACTATACACACAAGGGTCGCCTCCCAGGGGTCGGCACTCGCCAATGACACGCCCATATCACGATGGGTGGTGGATTTCCACTGCCCGCACGCAACAATCAGCATAATTAGCTATTTGCTTGTGTAGAGGCATTTCTCTTTGTCGCGCAGTTGGCATCGTCAAAATGTCTAGGCTTGCAGACAGGGTCACCACCGGGCACGATGAATTGATGGGATGAGTTTGGATTGGTTCCGAATATAATCGATCGCAAGAAGCGCATGGACTAGGAATTCCATTCATGTTGGATATTGTTTTGAGCAATGTGTTTAACATTTCGATTCAATTTTTCTTTTGAAGTGCAATACAAAATGCTTCAAGTTGTTTTGCATGACGGCCAAGAAACAACCAGCTCTTCAAAGGTCACACCAAACAATTGCTACACAATAGTTCCTCCTGCCGGCCAGTGTGAAAACATTTGAGAAAGCTCCAAATCTTGCCCTCATATCCATATATCCTCCCAAGCAACTCAAACACATGCACCTGGCCGGCAGGACTCAAACAGTAGGAAATTGGACTCGTGTACCCCAAAACGATTCCAACGTCGGCGCTCTGCATTCTGCTTGTTGAAATCCATGTGGTTATTTTGGAGCAAACCATGCTCCCAAGTCTCCATTTTTGATGCGGCAGCGATTTGATCCCTCGAACAAAACGGACAAAAAACCACAGAGATAAGACCAACTTTGTGGTGACAACAAAGAGTCCTGGAATAGCTGTGCCAATTTTGGCAGACATGCTTTCATTTTGGCCCTAAGCGCAAAGATATTATACGTGGCATATAGGGCGACTTCGAGTATGGCCATCAATGGGTCAGAGATATTTATATTCCCTGGAGCTAGAGTTCACGGCATCCTTCGTTTGGCCAATACTTCGGAGTAAAAGAGAATCAATTATTTGCACGGCGAAAGCGTCAGGGTGCGCGGGTGTCGAACAGATGTCGCTTATGAGCTCCTAAAACAAGTACAATTTCATCGTATATCATCGAAGCGAGCTGATAGTACGCCAGTATGTATGCTATCTTTTGTTTGATATATGCATGACACTGTCGAGTTAATAGCGACCCCAAATTGAAGAACGTTTGAAAATGAATCAGTTATGGGACAGGCTACAGGATGCAAATTGGACATGATGACTACACCGAAGTTTGATGCGTAATAAGCCTACTTGGTTGGGGGCACTAGTGGTTATTGAGTGCCCTTATTGGCCAAGGTCATCGCCGACTGACTAAACAGTCCACAGTAGACTGCTCTTCTGTCGACATGGGGTTAACAGTTTGCAAGCCTCTCGGTTTAACCGCGATAAACATTTAATACTTAGTACTACCCAGGATGCGTTTTATGGCTTTATGATATCACAATGTCATAAAGGATCAAAGGATCGTGACATTGCGACATCCGGACCTTTTAGTGACTTCAATGACCTCTCAACTGTACCCATACAATATATGAGCGTTTGCTTTGGGGGTGCGAACCTCGAAAGCCCAACCAAATTGTATTTTTCCATTTCCCACGTTCCCACCAATACCCCCTCAAGCCATGAAGTTCACTTCGCTCCTCGCGTCTACCGTCCTCGCTACCAGTGCGCTGGCTGTCAACATCACCATTCATTTCCCCGACAATAGCTCGGAATACACCTTTCGCAAGCCCCAATGCCTGCCCACGTGTGACTCTGACACCTGGACCATTAGCGGCAACACGTACGACGGCATTACAACATGCGTACCAACATCGGCGTCATCCAACGCGTCCAACAAACCCGCGACCATTTCCGTCATTCCGTTCCGTTGTGGCAAGTATTGTGCCAAGCCCAATGCCCGCGGCATCACCGAGTGCGACCGTTGCTACTACGGCTGGGGTCAGCTCGTGGAAGGCAAGATCGACCCGTGGTGGAGCGAAGCCGAAGCGGCCAAGGGCAACGAAACCATGTCCAAGTACTTTGTGCCGCAGACCATCTCAAGCTTGCACAACCTCCGGTCGTGTCTCATGGTGACGGACAAGGGTCTGTCGAAGCTGTGCGACCGCGTCGTGCGCAAGGAGCTCAACCCGGATGGAGCAGCGGCGACGTGCATCAAGGATGGCAAGTCGACGCCCTTTGCCAAGCCATTGGCAGACAACGATGAGTGCGCCAAGTATGTCGTTTCGAACAACCAAGTGGTCTGCCAAGCCTAAGACACGCACGCACTAGCATTCTAGATTTGCGTGGATGTTAACGTATTGCGAATGCACTCAAATCTTTCGCTCTTGTGTGTTGAAAATGTAATGGGTAGGGGAGTACTGGTAACTTGTATTCTCAAATTGGTTAAATCATAAAACGAGCTCAATACAAATGCGTGACTGAGGCTCCGTTGCCCAAATCGGTGTCCTCAGCTTTCTTCAGATGTCAGTTTGATGAGCTGGGCGACTCTTGATGTGTCTGATAAACTGAAGACGAGAGCCAACAGCCAAATTCTCGGGGTGGCTTCTCGACCATGCGATCACCTTGTGCGCGACTTCTCTCGATGTCATGCAGCACGCAGATAGCACGCCACGCAGATAGCACGCCACGCAGATAGCACGCAGATATAGATTTCAATACATTTTCTTCATGTGAAGAAAATGTCAATGTTATAGCTTATTCTTCGGCGCCATCGTCAAGAAGGTGTGTACCACGAATATGACATTCGCAATCTTTGTATTGCAGACTTCAGGTTCCATTCATGGAGAATTTTCCAATGAGTCCACCGCATCCGAGCTCCGCAATCGCCAATTCCGCAACGCGCTCAAGCTTCACAGTTGGACATCTCGCAGTTGGTCGTGGATGACCGTTGTCACGATCATATAGGATCCGGTTTGACATCCTGTCGCCATCCACGAACTCTTACATAACTTCTTCCTATCATGCTTTTACACTCTTGTTTCCTCAGCGCTAGTCAATTTAGTTTTACGAATTCGTTGCCTTAACCACCTTTTTGGCGACTCCAAGCAGCCACCATCTCCTGCCAACTTTCCCAATGCACTGACTTTGACCATTCTGCGTGAAAAAACTGGGGGACAAAACAATTGATGTCCCACTCGGAATGGGAGTGTTGGCAGTCAATAACACTTTGTTGTGAACTCCTGGAGTAAGACTCAGGGGTTGCATATTGGACCGCATGTTAAGCTTCAGCCAAAACTTGTTCAGCCCGAAGGCGAGCGTACCAAATTGCGTGCATTTTGGTTGGGGACGCAGTGGGGCATCGGTGCGATAATGAAGTAGAATAAACTTCAACTACACGAGAAATTGAGAAGCTCAGCTCTTGCTGCCAAGGATGGATGTGTGCCACACCACACTATGATAAGTAACATTGATCTGGTTCGTGGGGATCGCGGTATAGTTAGTTAGTGTCTTTGGCGCGAGAAGTATAGAGGGGTATTTCTCAAGATCGGCCAACCAGGGCCGATATGTAGTGATCCATCCGGATAGAGATACGTATATTAGTTGTCGTCTGGTCGTCTGCCATTAAGTCACGCTGACGCACCAGGTTGCGCAACTCATTGGGACTTTTCGAGATCACAGGAAACAACTTCCGTCGAGTGCACGCGTCGAGTGCACGCGTCGAGTGCACGTTTATATGAGATTTACTATACTTCAATGAAACACTTAGTTGTAGATAAGAGGTTCTAACATGTATTCATTCCACAATTTCCTCTGCAGTGTTACACGATATTTCTCAAAATCGGCCGACGACCACTCTTGCCGAAATATTTTAATTGGCCTTCGGCCATCGGCATCTCATTGGCTGAAATAACAGAGCGAATCCGCGAGTCATGGCCACGGTCTTCCGTGTTCTCTCTCAAACTCGAAGCCAGCGAGAGCATCCCCAATCGCAAAAGTCCCAGTGCTTCTCGATCTCGGTCTCATGTAAGTGTGAGAGAGAGCACGGGAAAGCCCATGGTCACGACTTGCGGATTCGCTCTGTTATTTCAGCCAATGAGATGCCGATGGCCGAAGGCCAATTAAAATATTTCGGCAAGAGTGGTCGTCGGCCGATTTTGAGAAATATCGGCCGATCTTGAGAAATACCCAAGTATAGAGATGTAGTGGCCGGCACTCAAGGTACTAAAAGTTTTGCAAAGGAAGCCACAAAGACTAGCACATTGACGTGTGTTTTTTTCGTAGGCTCCACTGCAGATAAACCTTCGAGTGCACGGCTGAAAATGCAGATCTTTGTCGTTCGAAGTCGCTGCCAACGCACGAAATACCGGAACAGTGAATACTGGTACCGTAGTTTTGGTAGATGAACAACTCGATGTCGGTGGTCGTGCGTGGATAATCTATAGACTAGTTAGTGCAAGATCGATCAGATATTGCGAGAGTCAGCTTGCTTGCGTTGACACCCCAGAGACGAACAATGCACGATTTACCACTTTAGAATTTTTGTTGATCCAGATGAAGCTCTCCCTCCTTGCCCTCATGACTGTTTCAGTCGTGGCCCAGACCGCTCGCATCACCGTCAACTTTCCCGGCAACTCGGGCTCAGAATTCACAGTGCGGACCCCTGCAAACCTCCCCGCTTGCACATCCAACACTTGGAACATTGGGGGCAGCACCTACGACGGTGTGACCTCTTGTTCCGTTAGCAACAAGGCCAAGATCTCAGTTATTCCGTTCCGCTGTGGCAACTACACCAAGACGACCAACGCCGACGGCATCAACGAGTGCGACCATTGCTACTATGGATGGGGCCGTAAAGCCCAAGGACAAATTGATCCATTCTGGAGCCAAGCCGAAGCCGACGTCGCCAAAGAACCACTCTCCATGTATTTTGTGCCGCAGACAATCTCCAGCCTCAAGAATCTGCGGTCGTGCCTCATGGTCTCGGACAAAGGCCTGGCCACTCTCTGCGACAGCGTTGTGCGCAAGGCGCTCGGTCCCTCAACTGCAGCGGCGATCTGTGTCAAGGGCGGCAAGTCGACGCCGTTTGCTAAGCCGCTGAGCGACAGTGATCGCTGCGCGCGCTACGAAGTCGTCAATAGTCAAGTTGTATGCAAAGCCTGAATATCAATCAATCAATACCAGTACTACTGTCAATTCGCAATTCAATTGGCTGAAAATATTTAATTTCCCACCTCATGATTGGTTTGAAAAAACGACCTTAAAGGTGCACTGAAACACTCGACCTTAACTATGAGCAATAACTGCACGACGAGCTCACTCACACGCTAGATCACTAGACACCCCTCTTTTATCTTGTAACCACGCGCGGAGCGGCGGGCTCTCGCTCGTATATTCTCATATCCTGATCATAGGTCAGATCTTCAATAAAGTAACATTCGGTGAATTTTGGAAATCTGACGGTTAAATCTCCGTCGCACGGTTCCACGACAGCGACTGCCGCCCATTTTTAACTCGTTTCGATGCCAATGGAAAGCATTCTTCAGCCGCCATCTCTGCCCACATCATCGATCCTCCCACCGCCTCTTCCGTCATCCTCTCAACTGAAGTCCCGCGGTCGTCTCGTCTCGGAAAGTCGTCTGGTGAGCGACATTTACATTCCGGCTCAATGGTCCCTCGGGCCCCCAGCCTCCACGAGTTGCTCCATCGCGTGGCTGCGTTGGTTCCACGGCGACGGCGTTGTGGGGCCCTATCGCCTCCTCCAAGATGATGACTTTTTCAACGAAGGGATGCTCGTGCCGTGGCACCGCTGGCAGGACGTCCTCCGCGTACTCGTCCGTCTCTCATGGGAACACAGCCTCTCGCAGTCGTCACAACAACTCGAAGCACTGACGCCACCCGAGCTTGCCAGTGTTCTGGACGGCATCTTTCGTGTCCTGGCGTCTTGTGTAACTGCATCCACAACGACGATGTCGCTGCCGACGTCCGAAATGACGGTGGACGAAGTGCACACGCGTGTAGCCGCGGCGTCCACGGTCGCGGCCCGCACGGCGACATTTCCGTCGCTTTCTCTCAGGGAAATGTGGCGACTGTGGTGGCATGGTGATGGCGGCACGCCGTACGCACACCGACGCAATTGGACGGTGTCCTCGCGGCAGACGTTTTACACGACCAAGTATGTCATGAAGCGACTGAGCGCCTGCGTGGAAGAGCGCGGCTGGGTCGCGTCGATGGGCGCCTTCGTAGCCATGGCTGAAGGTCCCTTGATGCACGGACTCGCGTTGGCCGTGGTGTCAATGAGCCACAAGTTGGCCCTCAGCCCGCACATTTCGATGGATCTCAAGTGCACGACCGTTTACTTGGTGATGAATCGAGCCAAAAGGAACAGACTCGCCGTGGCTCCAGGGATCCCAAGCACCAAGGAGACGCTTATTGACTGTGCCGCCCATGACAACGACGACGTGGCTGTGCGTGCAGCAGAGCCCCCTGTGGCGGCAACTGAGAAATCGTCGGCCCATATCCCCACTGACTCCGAATCTCCTACCTCTACCCTACCCGGCATGTTGCCTCCTTTTATGGCCCCCCACGGGTCGCAACTCGCCAAGACGTTCCGCAAGGAAGACATATTGCCACCGGCAGTGGCAGCCCCCAACGCCACATTCGCCCCCTTTTCCCCCGCGCCGCCCGTGCCAGCAAATACCTTGTCTCCACTTCAACCCCATGACAACTACCATAACGTCGACCCGCTACCAACTCCCAGTGCGGCCCCCGTCGCGCCTTTGCCCGCCGCCACTGACGCCCCGCGCTCAGTGTGGCATCGCTGGTTCCGTGGCGACAGCAGCGGTGGGCCACTGCGCCACCGCGCTCCGGACGAGCTCGACGCGTGTCTCTGCAGCACGATGCGGCTCGCAACGCGTCTCTGTTTGGAACATGGCTTGGCTACGTTGGTCGCGATGGATGTGATGGACAAAGCAGCGCTGGACGACCTATGGTCGCGCCTCGTGGCACTGCTGCCGACGACCGAACCGGATACCATGGACCACATCTGGCAGAACTTTCGGGCCTTGGCAAGCGTGGCAACGTCCCGCCAGTTCCCGTCACTTTCGTTACGGGACCTCTGGCGCGTTTGGTGGCATGGCGACGGCGACACGCCCTACCACCTTCGGGACACCACAACCTGGCTCTCTGATGACGCATCAAAGGTGCCAACGACTTATCAGTCGATGCGCGTCGTGCATGTCATCGCCGCCTTGGCGGTCCGTCGTGGCGTCGTTCCATCAACAACTGTGCTCGAATGCCTGGCCGAAGGAGCGCTGGACAAAGTCCTGGGCATCGTCGTCGAAAGCCTGCGAGCAACCTTTGACGGAGGTCATGACCTTTCAGTTGACATGGCCTGCGTCGATGTGTTTGCCATCATGCAAAACGCGGCGCGGGCCAAACTTGGAACCTCAGCTGTGAATGTGCGACCAGCTTTGCTGCAAGTGGCTCCCCCTTCGACCCCCCTCACGCCCCCTCACCCGCGAGCGCTGCTCATGCACTCACTGACCTATCGCACAGCTTGGCGCCATTGGTTCCTCGGCTGCCCCGACACCCAAGCTGCCCCTCTTCGCCTCTTGGAGCGTACCGACACCCTCTCGGACCAAGATCGACCGCGATACCAACACATTCGAGATGCTATACGAGTCTTGGTGCGTCTAACGCTTGAACATGGATTGGCCACATCGGGGGACGCCCTTGCCTTGCTCGCCCCTGATGCTTTGGACCAAGTGTTGGTGGCTTGTGTGGCGACCTTCGTGGGGGACGGTGAAGATGCCGTCGAGTTGCTGGCTGGCCGTGTCGTGCCTGTGGATGATGTGGGTGCGAACGGAGCAGGGCCAGACCAACAAAGCCTCCTATTGGCCAAAATGCAGATGGCCGTCGATCCACAGGCGCTCGTGTGCTTTCCACCAGCCATGTCAGTGTACAAGACGTGGCGGCTGTGGTTTCATGGAGACGGCGATGCGCCGTACCGCCTCCGCCATAATTGGAACTACGCGAGTCTCCCTGCCTGGTACGACGCCCGACCTGTTATGCAAACCCTGATTGACCAAGCTCAGTCACACGACGCAGCAATGTCACTAGACTCTCTTGGAAAAATGTCAGAAGTGACGCTTCAAAATGTGTTGGTGGCAGCATGGCGGTGGTTTTGTAAAGACATTGCCGTGGGTACGCTGACACTGCATGCTCCTGTCAGCGCCGTGAAAGAAGCCATGCTTCGAACGAGGCAGTCCAAGGTAGCAACCGCCGCTGCAGCGGCCAAAGCGCAGCAGCCCAAGCGTCTTAAAGTCTCGCAGTCCACGTGGGTGTGAGTCCAAGAGAGGCTTGAACATAATCTTCCATCCCTTGTGTCCTTGTCATTGCCGAATGATGTACTTGTACCCCAAGATTGTTTCAGATGCAATCAGAAATAACAAACATTTCTCTCCATCCATTTTGATCCATTTTGTCAAAAGAGAGAGTTGTTTCATTCTGAAGCGCCACCGCGCCATATTCGTCACGCAACCCGCCAATTTATATTGTACCAACAGATATTTGTCCTTCCGCCGCTGTCTGTCCAGCCGTTGTTGAACCGCGCAGGCACTTGTCTCGGACAATGGACCCTCCCACCGACCTCTTCGTCAAGATGCTGGGCCGCGTGGCTGCGCTGGTTTCGCGGTGACGGTGATGTTGGCTCGTACAGCCTCCTCCAAGACGTTCGTGTTGACCATGTCGTGATATCGTCCAGAGGTCCCGCAAGAAAATGCCAGCGCTGGGGAGAGGATGTGACTGCCCTCGATGTCACCAAGTCTGCAGGGTGTCGATCGTCCCCTTATGTGTCCCCCGTCGTTGCTTGTCGTCAGCAGCACTGTCTGAATTTGCGACCAGAGCTCGTCCAATGGTGCCTCGTCCATATCAACTACTGTCGCCATGCCATGCCTCAAGCAGCGACGCGCCGCGTGATTTACTAGATTTGGCGCAGATACATGGACCCAGTTCGTACGGTGGCGCAACATGTCAGCGGCGCTGCTGTCGCCACGAAACCAGCGCTGGCAGGCCTAGCGCGCGGTCGAGGGAATTGGTGACGTTGTGAAGCTGGTTGAGAAGATGGTGCGAGGTGCGACCAATGTTAGATCGTTCAATCGTCCGAAGGGGCAGCCTATTCGGCTTCCACGCAGTCGTCGGTCACGTTGTCATCCGAAGCACAAAAGACGACTGTGAGTTGTTCGTCGCGGCTGAACTCCTGCATGTTTGAGCGCCATACGAGTAGCACTTACACGTGCTGCCATCCTACGAAGGGAGGTGACCCCTCGGGTCGCGTCCACGGCCAACTCCAGGACGTCCATCAAGCCGAGTTCCGGTATCGTTTCCAACACTACCATCGACACTGCCCAGCCACGCACGTCGACCCTGGCGCCTAGTGTTTTCATGACAGGTTTGGCGTTGGTCTCGAGGCTGTTGTCCGGTTGCGACGTCGTCTATTTGGCGCACCGTCATTGCCGTGCCACCACAGCCGCCACCTCTCGCGGAGCGACATCGATGGAAATAATGTGACAGCTGCGTTCGCGAATGTGACCACAAGCAACTCGTCCAGGGAACAATGGCCACTGGAGCGGACTTTGACGCCAAGATCGCCAGGACACGCATATGGCCAGCGAGATCGCACTGCGAACGCCCCGAGGTGATGTGGTGACTGCAAAAGGAGGTTGTGTTCCCACGAGAGACGAACGAAAACACGGAGGAGCCCGTGCTGCAGCGTGGGTCGACGCATTCAAATTCCTCCATCACTTGATAAGTTGTTGAAGTTATCAACTCTGCAAGTTCGGCCGGTGGGCGTCAAGTTTGCAAATTGAAGACTCGTCCCAGAATGCGCAGCACAAGAAGCCGGGCGGCGGCATCCAAGAAAGCAAGGCCAGTCCAAGACCAGCGACACGAGCGAGGACCATCCGTACTTGCGAGGAACGTCTTTATTGCCTCAGACGTCATGGCATTGATCACGACGTTCCAACATGGGCTCCCTGCCGACGTGCTCGCGCTTTTGGACTTGCCAGCGCCACTCATCTATGTCGGAACGTCGTGTCGCATGGACTTGTTTCACAAAGGCGATGCCGGTGATATTGAAGCCCACGACACAACATTGGCCCCGTGGTTGAAGCAACACATCTTTGCCCGCATCCCCAGACTATTTGAGCATTTACCCCACATGCGGCGGTCCCTCCTCTTTCATTCGATTCACGCGGCCAACCAACCGCTGCTCCAGTACCTCCACGACACATTTGACATTTGCTCGTTCCATGGGAACTTTGTCGACATTGCTGCCCACGCCAACAACTTGGAGGTCGTCCGTTTCTTGGTCGACCACGGCCATCGGGGATTCACTTGCAAGGCCATGGATGCAGCAGCGCGCCATGGAAATCTCGTCATGGCTGAATTGTTGGACCAAGAGCAGTGTGGACCTTGTAGCATTGAGGGTCTTACAGATTCCACGGGAAACGGGCACTCGGTCGTCTTGAGATATATGGCAGACCACACGCAAATTGAGCTGCCGGACGATTTGCCGTGTCTTTGGAGGAGGCTCCTAGTCGGGTCTCTTGGACACATTGGACAAGATGTTGTTCAATTTGGATCAAACCATCCAGTGTCCACCGGATGTGTTTGTAAACGTGGCCGCCAATGAACATTTGGACATGGTGCAATGGCAATGCGCGAATCGCACGGAAGCGTTTCCATACCATGCGATTGACGGGGCTGCTAGCAACGAGCATCTGGTCATTTTAGAACACCTCAAGCAACACCGTCGAAAGGAATTTCGATTGACGCGAGATACGGTCGGTGGCAGTTGCATCATTCCAAAACGTCCACAGGGAGAAAAGCAGTGGGGACAAAAACAATTTGCTATGGACAAGGCAGCCAAAAGTGGACATTTGGAAGTGGTGAAATCCATCTACGAGCGAAGAGGCGGCTGTTCCCACCACGCAATTGATTATGCTGCAAAGCTGGGGCGCCTCGATATATGCGAATGGCTCTTTGCCCATACCAAAGGCGGCTACACAACCTTTGCTGTCGACTGGGCCGCTGAAAACAATCATTGGCGGTGGTCGAATGATTCTTGTCGTTGGAGAAACCAGATGCCTGGCATGGGCCACTTAGGTCCGCAAACGCAGTCAAAAACCATCGCCATTTAAATGCACGGGACTTGCCGTGGAACGAGCAGCCGCCAACGGACACTTACAGATGCTCAAGTTTTTGCACGGGCGCTCGGACGTCAAGTTTACGCTAGCAGCCACCGACCAAGCAGCTGCGAACAATTACTTGGATGTCATGAAATGGCTAATAAAGAACCGGAAAGAAGGGTGTTCGCAGTGGGCAATGGATTTGGCGGCTCGAAATGGCCATTTGGAGATGGTCCAATGGTTGTACAATTACCTACCGTCTGTCAGTGTGGCTGCCACAGCCATGGCCTTTGCAGCTGAAAAGTGTCATTTGGATATGGTCAAATGGCTCCACGTGAATCAAAGGGTTGTACGTAGAACCCTCCCGGGCCTTGTCGTTTGCAGCAGCCAATGGTCACAACGACACGATGGTCTGGCTCTTTGAAAACGTCCAACACGACCCGTTCCATGCGTCAACGCCTCGCCGCCATCCAATATTGTAAAAACGGCATTCTGAAGATCACATGTTTGAATGTCATGCTAAACGAAATGCTCGAAAATCGTGCATCAGACGCTGGATATTGCCGTCGAAGAAGGCTACACCAAGATCGTCAAGTGGCTTCTCCAGCAATCGCCTCGAGACTGCCCTTGGTGTCCAAGACGATTTCAGTATGCCACCTACATGCGCATTGAGCGAATCCTTACCGCGTGGCCTAAGAACGACCGATATGTGCGACCAATGTCTAAGTGAACCTCCCATTGACGTCCCTCCCTCCCTGTGGCGATGGTGTCTTGGAGGTCTCTATTGTGTTTTCATAACTGACGAGGCCCCCGCCGATTAATTTGATGCGTCCAATAGTGCCTCGGGTGATGATTCGGAGTGATTACAATAGTATCTTATTGGTTCTATGCATGCAAAATCTAATACTACGAACTCTCGCTTCAATTTCAAGGTGTCTATCCTGTTTCTTGTGTCCACATGATGTGTCTGTGAGGCATGACCGTGTGAAAAGTGTGATGGCTACACATTACTAGTATATTTTAGTCGAGTCGAAGATCTGCACCAGCATTTGTAAGGAAGGAACCCTTGTCATTAAATCGTTAGTCATGGTCCATGTTTCCATCACGGATCGATTCGAATGATTGAGATGCCTTGCAAATGATCAGACAATTTGTGATGCACAGTTTCCGTGGTTCGTGCATCAAAGCTTTGCATAACTTGCTTGATATGTTGCTCGACATTCGGCATCCCCATCAACGTATAATCTATGCGGTCAACTACCCACTGCTCCAGTGCCTCGGAGAAGCATTCGGTCGTTCCCCCGAAACTTTTTCGACATAGTTTCCAAGTTGACGAACCTTTGCTTGTTACTACGGGGACTCACATCACTTGACGTGCCCTTGCCAAAGCTCGTCGGTTTTGGACAATTTTCATTTGCCTATTCCTACCACAAACGGCACATCTTCGTTATGCCGTCTGGAATTCCAAAAGTTGCGCCTTCAGGCAAACTGTCGTTCGCGGACTGGAGTACCAATGAGTGAATTCAATTGGCCCACCTCACATATCCCTCACCCGCGTGTGATGTTTGTGTCAATCCGCAGTCGCTCGTGTGCTTTCCACCAGCCATGTCAGTGTATAAGATCTGGCGGCAGTAATTTCAGGAGGCGGAGACCTTATCGGACGAGGTGCTGCGAGTGTGTTGGTAGTTCACCAAGGGTTTTTTATATGGGTACTCAGACGCTACATGAGTGGCGTCGTACGGTGCAAGACGCCAAGATGCAAGGTAGTTGAAGCAACGCAAAGTCTCCATGGAAGTTCGAACTGCGATTGGGCCACCCCATCGACTTGCCACCATGTCAAACAACGTTTCCAATGGCGACAAATGGCATCACACGAGGCAGTATTTTGTCCGACGGCCGCCACATTTGCCAACCAACCATTGTCAAACTTATTCAGTCGTTTCAAAACCGAGCAGCAGTTTCGGCTATTTTGAGCGATATGTGGGTCAAAGCTCCCAACCCAACGGTTCCTCCAAACAACGGCTGAAAACGACGACGGCCGACGCATCATTATGGCCGCCGCACGGCCCGTAGACTTCCTGTCGCCAACCCACAGCTTCCTCCAGCCACCAAAGACTTCCAGTATCCCGATTCCGCCGTCCGACCGCGGTCGCATTGACACGGATGGTCGTCAGGCCTTCAATGTTTCGCCGCCCTGGTCCCTCCCACCAACGGGCTCGACGAGCTGCTGGGTCGCGTGGCTACGTTGGTTCCACGGCGATGGTATTGTGGGTCCCTATTGCCGCCTCCAAGACGCCGACTTTGTCAACCCAGGGATGCTGGCATCGTGGCACCGCTGGCAGGCCGCCCTCCGTGTTCTCGTCCGCCTTTCGTGGGAATACAACCTCTCGCAGTCGCCAAAACAGCTAGCAGCACTGCCGACGCATGCGCTCGCGAATGTCCTGGACGGTGTCCTGGCAGTCGTGGCGTCGCTTCTCCCAACAGCGCCAACATCACCACCGACAGCCCAAATGTCTATGGACCAGCTCTATGTGTGTTTGACTGCGACCGCCGTCGCGGACGTGACTGTCACCTTTCCATCGCTGTCACTTCGCAAGATGTGGCGACTCTGGTGGCACGGCGACGGCGGCGCGCCATACAGCCACCGCCGCAAGTGGACGACAGCCTCCAAGCACCACATGTACAGTGCCAAAAGTGTCATTGAGACACTGGGCATCTGTGCCGAAGAGCGTGGGTGGGTGGCACCGATGGCGGCGTTGGAGACGATACCAGAACCCGCTCTGATGAACGTCTTGGGGTTGGCATTGGACGCGACGCGGCACGTGTGGAACCTCGGGCCACATGTATCAGTCGACGACACGTGCATCAGCTTTTCGTTGGCGTTGAACAGAGCCAAAGAAAGACACCAAACGTTTGTGACGAGGCCACTGAACGCCGCAATATACCCGACAGCCGCCGTTGGGGAGGTGGGGCTTCAAAGGCAAGCGAAGGATCGAGTGATCAACCTAACACCACCACCGACCATGGCCCCGCCATCTGCAGTCGTCGCCGACAGCATGCCACCATCTGTTGGTCTCACAGCCCGCACAATATGGCGACGCTGGTTCCGTGGCGACAGCAGCGGTGGGCCACTGCGCCACCGCGCGCCGCCCGAGATCGATGCGTGTCTCTGCAGCACGATGCGGCTCGCAATGCGTCTCTGTTTGGAGCATGGCTTGGCCACGTTGGCCTGGATGGACGTGATGGACGAAGCAGCGCTGGACGATATATGGTCGCGCCTCGTGGCTCTTCTCCCGCCTGCGGTGGACACCAACAATGGACAATTCAATGATCCAGACAGAATAGATACCCTTTGGCAGCGCTTTTTGGCACTGGCGGCGTCGATGATGGCGAAGTCGCGAGCGAGGCAGTGGCATTTTCCCTGCCTTTCGGTGCGAGACCTCTGGCGCGTTTGGTGGCTCGGTGATGGCGACGCCACGCCGTACCGCCATCGCCCCTCGACGACGTGGCTTTCCAAGGATGCATCGTCATTGTCAGAGCAAACCCAACGTCAGTCGATCCGTCTCGTGGTGGTCTTCACCGCGCTGGCCGTGCGGTATGGCATCGTTACATCGACTGACGCCATGAACACGATGGACGAAACCGAGTTGAACAACGTGCTGACCCGTGTCATCGCGGCCTTGAAGGAGTACTTCCATGGCACGAGTGACCTGACCCTCGATTTGGCAAGTGCTGATTTTTTTGCCACCATGCAACGCAAGACCCGCATCAAAGCTCACACTGCCGCGCCTCTCGCCCCTCTAGGAAGGACGCCCTCCCCCACGTGGGCGCTGCTCATCCCCACACTGACCTACACGATGGCGTGGCGCCACTGGTTCCACGGCTGCCCTAATGTCCACGTTGCCCCCCTTCACCTCTTGGAAAACACCGACACCCTCACGGATCAAGATCGACCGCGATACCAACTCATTCGAGATACCATGCGTGTCTTGGTACGTCTGACGCTAGAACATGGATTGGCCACGTCAGAGGATGAGCTGGCGTCGCTCGCCCCTGATGCGTTGGACCAAGTGTTGGTGGCTTGTGTGACAAAGCACATGGGTACATCAGAGATTGCTGTCGAGTTGCTGGCTGGCCGTGTCGTGCCTGTGAATGATGTGGGTGCGAACGGAGCAGGGCCAGACCAACAAAGCCTCCTATTGGCCAAAATGCAGATGGCCGTCGATCCACAGGCGCTCGTGTGCTTTCCACCAGCCATGTCGGTGTACAAGACGTGGCGGCTGTGGTTTCATGGAGACGGCGATGCGCCGTACCGCCTCCGCCATAATTGGAACTACGCGAGTCTCCCTGCCTGGTACGACGCCCGACCTGTTATGCAAACCCTGATTGACCAAGCTCAG